>JALLOV010000414.1:0-10601 GCA_036939655.1 Thalassiosira allenii | reverse complement strand
GTTTCGTTCTACTTTGACAGGGTTGAAGTGCAACTCTCTGCATATGTCAACCCTTTCTCTACCTGCATTCACTCTCTGTTCGTAGCTTCAAATAATATGCCTGTCGAGCAAACGGGCCCAGATTGAGATCTAAAGCTGCCTTACCAGGATGGTTGTTTTTTGGGGACGTTCGGATATTTGACTCAATACCGAGATGAGAGGCCCGTAGTGACCCAATGATAGCACACTATTGAGTCCCTGCACAGTCGGTCTGTAGTGCTATTCTTTTGTTGATCACCACACAATCCAAGGAGTATGTGTGTGACTTGCAAATCAAAGTATTAGACTATTCCGTACCTGACTATCTACTTCCCGGGGGGTGGGGTTACTATGTTAGTGGTCTGTAGCTGAGTCAGCATTAGCTACAGACATATGCGCGGAATCCACGGAATCCGAACATTGAAAACACCGGGGAAAATGTGAGGCGTCAGACTCCGAAGCGTCGACTATAAACAGCCCATTGTTCAATTGCTCCAGACGAACGCTCCGCCCTCCCTCCTCGTGGTGCAGTCGTTGTTTCCCTTAGGATCGAGGCTGATGCCGGTGTGCATCATGAGGTCGTCCTTGAAGACTCCGTCCCAGCCGCCCCTCTCGGAATGGCTTGAATTGGAGAAAGGGTAGCTACAGGCAAAGTGGGACGATGTCGCTTCCGAAACTTTCTTCAAGTTCGTCCTGTCGATGGCCCGGCGTTTCTCAAACAATTTGTCCTTGCCGTACACCATCGCCAGCAGGCGGAACTTGGCCTTCTGATCATCATGGTACAGCATGATCCTTGGTCTCCGGTTCGTTTGCCTTCGTTTCTGGTTTGATTTGCTTGGTTCAACGTTACATAACGATTTTGGTCAGTGCGTGCATCAACTCCAATAAATGCAGAAGATGTTGTTGTGGTTTGTCTAGAGGTTGTATTAGCCATGAGTCCAACATAGCCGAGTCTACGAGGAGCATGGGAGAGACGCTTGTTCTCTAACTTTCAACAACGCTCCTCCTACCGCTCAAGGCGACGATGCAGACTCAAAGCTAACGCTCGTACCAGTCGGAGTTTCAGGGTTGAACGAGACGCTTAGGGAGAGCGAACCCGATTCTCTCGTTCTTGAAGTTGAAAGAGAGAGGAGAGGCTTCGGCTGGGAGGAGTACCAGCCACGAACCTTCAGGGAGACTCTTGAATTGACACCATGCAGATTCCTGGAGGAATAGATCAAGAGGAAGGCGATTTTGACTGTACAGAAAGGAATGGTGTGGCTAAGGACAGATTGACGCGTCAAAGGAGGACTGCAGAAGATGAGAAGGCAGCTGTGTGCCAGCCAACACTCCCGACACTCCCGTCACTCCGACGCTCGAGGATAGACTCAACAACTGCAGTAGTAAGTGCGCAAAGACAGGGGATGTGCATCGGCCCAGAGGTACTCGAATGCGAGATTTTCGTGGATCACATCATCCTTGTAGTTGTTGTCTCTCAAGTTGAACATTTCCAAGGCGCAGAAGCTTCGCGGAGTCGCAGTCGGGCATGTGGCAGGAGATGGAGATGAAGAGAGGACAGAACAAGAGCTGTTGGAGAGCTTGCGGTCCCAGCTCCACAGCACCAAGACCCGGTGGACGAGGACAGTAAGTGGAACTTGTACACGTGAAAGAAGGAGAAGAAGAACCTCTGCGCTTGCCCCTGTGACAAGTATAGAGTTACTGGGGTCTGAGTTGAGTAAGACGTAGAAGGCCAAGCTTGATGCCGAGCAGAAGGCTATGAAGGGGGCCAGCTACCCAATGTTACGGAAATTGACAAGCTTGAGGACAGTTGGCGAAGGAAACGAGGAACAGCAATCACCAGATAAAGAATGCCGAGAATGAGAAGGAAGTGAGGTGCTCGAAAGCCCTGAGAAGAAAGCTCTTGAGGGTCGAGGAAGAGGGTTCTTTTCCTGCACCCAGTCAAGGTTCTCGCGCAGAATGCGTCACATGGCTTGACTCCTAGAAGTCCGAGCTCTCGATCCATGCAAATGAAGCGTGGCATGGCGCGGCGATGCTGAACTCATGGCAGACCCCTATCACAAGAAGGTCACATTGCCACGGATTCCCAATACCGTGCACCCAGTAGATGCGACACACATGGCTCAAGTAGCCATGGGGGCTCAACCGCCAGTCCCACGGGCACAGCCTCCAGTCCCGGCTGCGACACACATAAGCCCCGTGGCACATACAATGAGCCCACTAGCTTTAGCTAGCGACTACCTATCCTACTGGACCAAGATGATGAGAATACACATGTAGATTACGAGCTCATAATCTTGACTAAGACCTCTTTAGTACGGCCTAAGTCTATCCAAGAATAGCTAGTCTCAGCGTCGGGGTATCGTTTAGTGTTGGCGGCCCTCTCGGTGCCAATAGCGATGCAACTGAGTCCTCACGTCCTTACGTTTTTGGTAACAAATAATTCGTGCCTGAATTTGCCCTGCTCAACAGACCGTTCATGAGACAATATTTTGGCATCTGGGATGCCCCGATGGCGAAAGGATTTGATGATATTCAATCGGATAAAAAGTATGGTGTCCGCCACCATTCGGAGCCCTATTTCCTGAGGATAAAAGCAAGGCAAAGATTCAAGCTTGATGGAAATCAAACAAAACAAACAGAACATGGAGTACTGTAAAAAGAAAACAAACACATATCAATTGAATGTGCAACCACTGAACATCACGGGAGCACAACAGGCAGTGGCAGGACGAGCATAACAGAAAAGGACTTGGATAAAGAAAAGAAACAAGTATGTAAATAATGAGATAAAAAATGACGACACTTCTCCAATGAAAACCAAATATGGAGACAATAATTTCTTCATACCTGGCGATAAGTGGCATCGGCCCTATTTTCAGATGGGCGGGAAAAGCCACCATCTGAGGAGTTCCTAGATGGCTCAGAACATTTCTTATGAACTCCTTGCGGATGGTAGAGTACCTCTATTGCTGCCACACCTGACAAGCCTGCTGACTAGTATCTCTGTTACTTGTACTCTCCAAGAGGTCGCTTTACCTTCCAAGCTGCTTCTGTGCTCTTGCACAATGGCAGGAAAGTCTAGGGCCTCTTGTACTGGCAAAACCAACAGGTACGAAGGTTTCAAGGAGAATAATCTTCAACTCTCATGTGGCTTGCACGTTGGAGGGGCCTCCTCACCCGTGGTCTGTAGTTGCCAGGAAGCATGGTGGTGTCCACTATCAGGGTTGCCCAATTCCTGACCGACGGCCTTGAGAGCAACCAAACCATCCTGCAGCTAGTCTGGAACGGGCCTTCAAGCATGGATCGGTGCAGTGGTACTGCTAGAAACACAGAGTGGATGGTCTTGTCATGTATCAAGTATGGTACACCCTTAGTAATGATATCTTGCTGAAATGCTATGCTCTTTAAGCAGCGTCAACACCAAATTTCTTGGTTTGCGCCTACCTTTTACATTCAGCATAACAGCTGCACACCATTCACTAGAATGTTACCGGTAAGCCCTTTGCAATGGTTATTGCTATGTCCAGTTGGTCGTCAAAGTAAAGCCTGAGCCTTTCACCCTTCTTCCTGACTGCTTTCAGCGTCTTCCAGCCTCACACACCTACCATGTGACCAACCGTTGTTCCCACAAGGCACCCAACAGGTGCACCCTCTCCATGGTACCCACCCAACCTTCATTATAGCACATCTCTCTGACAGTGATAAGCTGCCTGGTTCGTCCAAAATCAGTGCTTTCTAGCCACGTGGACTATTTTCGCTGTGCTGTAGCTACCCACGTACCCAACACGTGAGCTGAAACTTGAAACTTGCTACAAATATGCCACCGTGAGTGTCAAAATACCACAAGCTTGAAATCATGCAAGCCTGCCTGCTTCCGTCGTTAGGCCATAATCAAGGAGAAAATTTTATCGCAGAGAGCCAAATAGAGCCATGCTTGAGTATAAGGGTTAATCTAGTGTACGGTGTATGGCCATACCCATTGCTGCAAGGACCCAAGAAGTAGTAATTTGGCACACACTAATTTGGGGTGTTTTATTATTAATACACACTTTATTGCACTCTACCTACTCCAGGCTTCAATAGCAAGATGGTCCTCACATATTCTCTAACATATATCATGAACAGAAAAAATTATTTGTTCAGTCAGTACCCTCATCTCCTCTAGCTTCCTTCTCGCTCTCGGCATGCTCTTTTAGGCGGTGGACCAGCATGTCCTTTGTTCCATCAATATCCATGCGGAGATATTCCAGTTTGAATCTTAGATCATCGATAGACATGGAACTGCAATCATGAGAATCATTATTCTCTTCAGAGCTGTCATCCTTAGATGCCATTACCAGAAAAAGCTCTTGAATAATGTGTTCAGCCTTGAAAACTTCCTTGAAGGAATCCGTCTTGTACACTTCTGTGGCATTGTTGACGACGTAGTTTATGGCAGCTTCTTTGAGAAGAGGACAGTTCTTCGCATCTGAATAGAGAAGCTCATGACCAACATTGTCCGCGGTGAATTCAAAGTACTTAACATGCCACACCTCTGCTTCAGCTTTCAAGCTTGTCATGCCGTACTTATCAGCGGCGTCAAGGAAGGCTTTGGAATACCTTTTCAGGTCCAATGTTGGAGACCTGGTCAATTTTCCACCGTAGGCATAGTATAGAAGCCCTCCGAACACTTTCAGCTCGACATCCGAGATAGGTACCGGCTTAGACTTGTCACACCCTTCGCAGAGACGAGCGAGGTCTGGTGCACAGGCTTCCAATATGAAACGGTGGGCAAACACTCGCTCGCTGGGCTTGGTGCTGTCCTCGTTTAACGATCGTTTCACTTCGAAGCAAACGTCTGCAGTCTTCTCATCAAATAGAAACTTTTGGATTTGCTTCTGAAAAGGGTTCTGGGGGATCATATTCGGGCGGCACTCGGGGACGGATGATGCAATGCTCATGCGTAGTTCAACCGTAAAGGTCCCATTGTTGAGAACTTCTTCAATCACAGTCGCACGTGTAAGAACAGGATGGATCCATGACCGACAAATCCATCCTGACTTGATCCATCCTGACTTTCCTTGAAACTCAGAGGGTTTGGTTGCATTCGTCTCTCCAAGAATGTCTCCATCAGTGTTTCTAATCACAAACCAGAACTTCATCGTCATGTTGCCATGGGGGGTCAATTTGAGGAGAGAAATGGCAAGCTGACCGTGTGAAGTTGCTACAACATTTCCTCCCGGGTAAAGCTTTATTTTCCACATGTGATTGAGGCACTCGAAAGCATTCGACTCAACGAAATCTCCCACATTCGTGCTCAGATTCTCGAAGTCGTGGAAGTGAAAAAATATAGACTTGTGATCCCTGAACGTGGGTGGTGGCACTCCAACATGGAAACCGACCGGCAAAAAGCTATCACTCATATCGATCAAAGGGTTGTTTCAAGGTGTGGTCTACAGATTTTGTGATGTGGTGATAGAAAGTATTGTAAGTGCATTGAGCCAGATTCAGCCTAGGATTCAGCCCAGGTTGCTTGAGGTGGTCTGTACTCGCTAGTAAGTTGAACCCTCCATGATCGAGTGCGACTGGATTGTTGGCGATGGATGCACATGTTCTCTTTGGCAGCTTTCTCTTTGAGGTTGCCTCTTCTTTCTTGCTAATGGCATCAGACATGCAGGTTACATATCCCCGGCGTCAGAGATCAATCCCGGCGTGGTGTTCGAGAGTTTGTGCGTGCACTAGGGTGATGGAGCTGATGCAGGCAAGTTATATTATTACTCCAAACAACACTACGAAGCAATTAAGTAGCAAACAACAGAGCCGTGATATGATGGATGTACAAAGGAAGCTTACCACGAGGACCTTCAAAGATTTCTGTTGCGCCGCTCACTCCAAGTATTGCGAAGAAGAATATTTCGGATTGGAAAAAGTGCAGAACTGTTGTCCTTGAAGAGCAGATGATGTGCAGTGTTATTCAGGCAAAACTGATCCGAGCGAGGCGCTAAAAGAGCACATGAAATTGGATTGAACTGATACAATAGAGAGCATTGCTTGTATTGCAATCTAACGTATGTTGTTCGATGGTGATTCAATTTATTTAGGACGAAGAGCATAAACAGATGGCTGGCTCGGCCGCTTGAAAAGACCCAACCTAAAATCCCTCATAAAATATCAATTGTGCCCGGTCTTCATTCTCATGAGGATCCCTCTCTCAATGTATAGAATCACTTTTGCTTTTGGGATTTTTGTCTCCTCGTTCC
This sequence comes from Thalassiosira allenii, assembly GCA_036939655.1. NCBI lineage: Eukaryota > Bacillariophyta > Thalassiosirophyceae > Thalassiosirales > Thalassiosiraceae > Thalassiosira > Thalassiosira allenii. Next base: position 4,344 of record JALLOV010000414.1, on the reverse strand, counting down.
TCTCGCGAAGTTCTATCAACTCCAAGCCAAGTTCCCCCAGTCTAAATCTTGATTATTGATTGTTATGGAGGTATGATCTTGAGATGGGCTACGCCAGATTGTTCAAAGTTATAACATCCTTCAATGCCACTGTTGCCAAGAGAAGCTCTCGAGTGATTATCCCATAGAAACAACTTTGAATGAGTCGCCTTGTACAGATTTTTTTGGCATAGCCTGCATACAGCTCTGCAATCTTTCACTCAGACCACCATGGATGAGAAATGTTTTATTTTGGTTATGTTCTCCCGGTCTTTAGCATCCACATACCTATGATTGAAGCACTGAATGGACGCGGTGTATAAAAGTTTCAATGGTTGTGGCAATACACTATTTTCACTCACTTTGATTTTGTGATACTTCTGTAGATTTTTCTATTAGATGCATTAACTATTATACAACAACGTATTGAGACCATACTAGCACTGAATATCGCCAAAACACCGGTGATTGGGAGGGCATTCTGCGTCTGTGCCTCCGGGACAGGTATGTGAGCATTTGGAATGAGCATCCGACCAATCCACGCCGCAATAGTTGGAATTACCGCCGGCGTTATCATTTCCGCTAGATCTGCTCTCTTTCGAGCAGGTGGTGATATCTCCAAAGCAGTAATGTCCGGGAGCGCACTCCATATCTGTACCTGATGGGCCTGATTGGTCAAAGATGACGTGTGCGAAAACCAAGTCACTTGTTGTGTGAGAGATAGCACCAGCATACCAAAGTCTTTCTGATGAACGAGAATACTTACATGCACTCGCACAATTGGCAGCAGCGTCTCCCCACGATCCGCCGCAATAGTTGGTCGTTGATGCCGTCATTTGGGTCATCACTGGAGGTTCGCCAGTGCCCGTGTCTGCTGTAGCACTGAAGTCAGACGAATTGGCGGACGGTCCAACTTGCGTTGCGTTTTCACCTAAGGATTCTTCTATGATAATGCTGCCATCGTTGTCCGCAGGAGCAATGCTCGGATCGCACCTCAGCACGTCGGCGTAGCAAAGCTCCCTGCCCGAGCAATCGAAATTTGTTTCACATGGCGTGCATTTGGAACCCGCGTCGTTGAAATCGACGCCGCAGAACGTCAGCTGCGGCGTCCCTGTGGAGTTGGTCTCGACGGAGATCAGATTGAACGCCCGCAGCGCATCGTAGAACGTTTTCGTCCGCCTGGAGATGTCGTCGGGACTGCCTCCCAGCATGGTGTTGACCATGCCGATGAAGGAGCCGTCCTTGTAATTCCCCCCATCCACGTATGTCTTTAGCGTCTGGAAGTAGCCGTAGTCCCGGGATCGCTGCACGGTCTGGACCCAATGGAACATTCCCGTTATCCAGCGAAGCTCGTGGGCGCGCCTGTCGCTGCAGATCACACCCGGATCTTTGCAGAAATCTATGTCGGGATAGATGCTGGGCCGTCCCTCCTGGGCGGCCTTGGCGCCGAGCCAGTGGTTCAGCTTGCCGTACGAGCAGACACCTCGAACTTGTAGGACTTTTGGCGAGGAGACAAGTGGGCAACGTAAGATGATGCAAGATGAGGATACCAAAGCTCAATGCATGAGGTCCAAAAAAAGATTCACTCACCACCCCTGCCCCACCAACAGCAACCCTTGATATCGGATCTTCCCTCCCTATTCTGGAATGGGGGCTCGTGCTCCTCGATCCCAGTCTCGTGGTCCCAGTACCCCACGTTCCTATCGCCGCAGTACATGGGAGGAGGCGCGCCCACCCACCTGAAATGACATGATGATTGAACTCAGTCTCGAAACAGAAAACATCATTCACAGTAAATACTTAATGAGCCATACATACCTAGCGTGCGTGACGCCTCGTACCTCCATCGCAGTATCCACGGGGCACTCCATTCCCTCCTCGTCACCCTCGCAGACCTCGTCCTGGTACGACTTGCCCGACTGTCCGCAGCTGTTTGCAATGGGATAACGAAAGTCGACCACTGGCAAAGCATAAACAGTGTAAGAGTGAGACAAGAAATATTAGATGAACAGAATGGAAGGGTCATAAGACTCACTCTCCCAATTGTTCTCATCACAAGCGTCGTAGTAGATGGACTGCGTGATCCCCTGCGCCACGAAGGCGGCGGTGTTGACCAGCCCGTACTCGAGGCTGTTCTCCGAGTACCCGTCGCCGATGTAGAAGAAGTTCTTCTCGCCGGGCCCGACGCCGGTGGTCATCTTCTTCAAGGCCAGCTGGAACCCCTGCCACGTGTACAGGTAGCTGGGCCACAGCTCGCCGGAGGGGTGCTGGGACACGAGGAGCAGTTCCGCGAATCGCGCCTTGGACCTCTCGACCTTCTCCTCGTGCTCGATGACGGCGCCGTCGGGAGGGCGGCCCTGCAGAGCCGTCGGCGCCGCCGTGGTGGTGGGCTCCTCGGTGGGCATCTCCAGCTCCGTGGGCATCGGCGTGGTGGGAATTCCCTCCGTAGGCAGTTCCGACGGCGCCGGGCTCGGCATGGGAGTGGGCTGGGGCGGTGGGCGGAAGTTGCGCGCCACCTGAAGCTGGTTCAGAAACCTTTGGAACGTATCGTTACGATCCCGTTTGTTGTGCGGGTCCACCTCCTTCTGGGAAAAGCCCTTGCACGGCGGATCGTGGCATCCAATGTTCAGTATTCCGGACACGTGATCGACGAAGGAGAAGTCCTTGTAGCCGCCGTCTGTGAACTCCTTGAGCTTCTCGAGGTAGTTCCAGCCGTCGACATCGTAAGTCTGGACGCGGTCGGTCCACTCGAAGAAGCCCACCATCCACTGGAGCTCGCCTCCGTAGGTTTCATCGGACGAGCATACTCCTTGTGGAAACTCGCCTATGATGTGTAACATAAATCACAGACAGTGATAGACAAAAGCTTGTTTAGCTACAAACTCCAAGACTTGGCAATAAGAGATGGCAATCAGAGACTCACAAAAGTCAATATTGGGATACAAAGAATCTCTACCCTCGTCAGCAGCCCTCTTGCCCATCCAGTAGTTCAGCTTGCCGTAGTTGCACGTCCTGGATTTTTGAGAGGATGGTACGATGAGCCAAGGTGAGTGCCAAAGAATGATGAGCTTTCGATTGGTTTGATGCCACCAGCTGCCATAAGAGATCCTCAGGCTAAAAACATGCACTGTACTCGACACACACAAACAAATGTCAAGCTGACTCACCCACGAGTTTGGATAACTCCTCTGCCCCACCAGCAACATCTGCAAGATGATAAAGTTTGCGGTGTCATGAAATTAGACAGGCAAGTGAAATACGCCTGGACTCGTCTAATATCAAACTCACCCCTCCACGTCGACCCTGCCCCTGGCGTTGGCGTACGCGTCGCCGTTGTCCTCCCGTCCCAAATCGTAATCCCAAAATCCCGTCGTGGGGAACTTTGTCCTCGGACCGCACTTCAAAGGCGCGGGAGCCTGGAACCACCCGGCATTAGTCAGCGCGACCTGCTCCATCCCCGCCCTCGCCGGGCACTCCATGAACGCCTCGTCCTCCCTGCAGTGCATGTCCTGGTAGCTCATCCCCAACTGTCCGCACGCGTTGCTCAACGGGAAGCGATCGTTGACCAATTCCCAGTTGTTCTCGTCGCACGCGTCGTACTGTATCGACTCCTTGTACCCCTGGGCGAGGAACATTATCGCGTTTACTATGCCGTACCGCACTCCCTCGGGGACGCGCGGCTCGCCCGTGTAGAACTTTCGACCGCCTATCCCGGTCTCGGACATGTACGTCAGGGCGCTGAGGAAGTCGGCGAGCTGGTACCTGTAGGAGGGGTACAGCTGCCCCTGGGGTGTTTGGGAGCGCAGCACCTGGGAGTTCATGACGTCCTGCCTGTCGGTGAAGTACTTGATCAGCGCTCTCAGCAACGCCTCCTCGCCGCCCGCCTCGAGGTGGATCAGGATCTGCTGGAAGTTGGTTACTCTTTCCTCTGCCAAATGCACCGATCCGGCGCCGTATCCGCCGTTGATCTTCGGCCCGCTGCCCACGCAGGGCGGGTCGTGGCAGCCCTTGGTCAGGATTCCGCTCGTGGCCTCCAGGAACTCGAAGTCCACCAATCCTCCGTCGACAAAGTCCTTGAGCTTTCGCACGTAATTCCAACCCACCGTATCGTCGTAACTCTGCACCCGTTCCATCCAGTCGAACATGGAGGTCACCCACCTCATCTCCCTCGACTCGGGCGCCGCGCATATCGCCTCTGGAAACGAGCAAAAGTCCGTGGTGGGGTACCTGCTCTTCCTTCCCTCATCCGCGGCCTTCTTGCCCAGATAGTAGTTGATCTTGCCAATATTACAGATGCCCCTCGTGTGCAATGCCCCTCGGCCCCAG
>JALLOV010000413.1:0-10607 GCA_036939655.1 Thalassiosira allenii | reverse complement strand
TCCAACACCTCATTAAGAAGAAGAAGAAGAAGCAGAAGAAGGATTCTGTCATCGAATATGGCCTCTATCACCGCTGCCTTGGCGAGGTCATCACACTCGCAGTTGAGCTGAGCCGCTATACTTCGACTATCGGGCCTTCACATGGCGATGGTCGTTCCTTCTTCTCTCTTCGGACTCGGACGTCAAATCCCCAACCCCACATCCATCTTTTTGCCAAGGCTGGGGGAGGGAGAAACCCACCCGATACAGCTGTCACAGTCAGGATGTTTCACATCCCTTTGCATACAACACAAACTCAAGGCAGTTTATTTATTATTGGTATCCTCTAACAGCAGTCTATTGCAATCTATTACATATTATTATTATTCTGGCTTTGTTTCCAGTTCCCCAGATTTCACCTCCACGAAGGGAAGCACCGTCTCTCTTTACTCGAACATATCTGATTCACTGAAAATGTTCGACTGGAAATTTTGCTGCAATCGTGGAATAGGGTAGTAATAAAAAGAGTCAGCGTATGGCATGGGGCTCACTCAGAATCAACACATAATGCAAAATACTTACAATGTTTGGTAGCACTGATGCTATGTTTTGACTTGTCACTCCAAACCATTCAGCGAGGCCATTCCACACCCCTTCCCATGGCTGCACAAAACAAAAAGGGAATCAAGATTTTCTCAGAAGAAGGTCATCGTAGGCGGTATAATGGAAGTACATGCCAACGAAAATGCTTACAGTGGTAGGTATTAGGCGGCCTCTGCCAATGTTGAGACTCCCGGCGTCGGTCAAATCATCTGGATATTGACCATGAATAATGCCGCCCTTCACACTTCCGCCCCTGGAAGAGAACACCAAGAAAGCACATCAGTGAGCACTGGATATTAATCGAGGCAACCAGAAGTACGAAGGGAGTCTTACAAGATGAAGTGGTTTCCGCCCTGGAAGAGAACATCAGGATAGCACAGAGTGAGCTCACTGGGATGATAATGGGATGTAATCAGAAGTATGAGGAGAGTCTTACCCAAGCATGGTCTGTACCGAAGCCGTTTGATGTTAATGTGCGGCCAAATTCTGATGCAGACACAATCTACAATTGATGCACAGAAGAAAGGTGTACGCGGTATGAGTAAAGTGCATGCAGTATTATTGGACTTGGATCGAGACTTGACTCACTGTCACATTATTCCAGATTGTTTGGTTATCCATCTCCGCCTTGAAACAACCGATAGCGTCATCGATTTGGGTCAGGAGAGCAGTTAGCTGTGGTCCATTGTCACTGTGCGTATCAAAGCCCCCTATTTGCGTGAAAAATACTGTGAAAGAGAAATGCCGGAGACACACAGCGGTGTTGGTAAGAAATACATGCTGAGAGAGCGCGTGAGAATAAAGTTGGATATATGTACTTACCATCTCGTTTTGCTTGGAGACCGTCACGATTCTTTGTCAATCGAGCTATTTGGTGGAACTGATTACCAATGTCCGTTTCCAAACCCTCAAAGCATCCAGCGTTTGAAACCAAAGTGTCTCCAACAACACCGTCCAAAAGGCGCATTCTGTAGATGGCGTTGGTTACGGATGCGGCAAACGTCTCTCCATGGATTGAAGTAGCAACATGTTGGGACAGTGCTTCGACGTTGTTCTCGTATGGCCACACGAGAGGGCTGAAGCTTGAAACTCCACCACCCGATAACACGTCCGAAGGCCTAGACACACCAGGAGCTCCTTCGAGTATCTTTGGGGTCCCTGATATGGAATAACCCGCAAATATTTCCTCTCCTTCTTGTCCGTTGATTGTATCGCCGAGGCGACCAAGTACCCCCCCGGCTGAGGCATCCTGTGCAAAGACTGCCTGGGTGACCTGTGTCTGTGTATTGTGAGCAAAGAGAGCCTGCGGGACAGGCTTGCTTCCGGCATCAAACTCGGTCTTGTCCAGAGGCTCGACGAGAGGACCTACGTTGCTCACCCATGCAGCATCTCCTGCGTTGTATAAGGCATGGATGTTTGCGAGGGACTCGTGAACGTCGAAGCTCAAGCATACTTGATTGGATGTGCTTGCATCAATCGTTCTGGATGACGTGATGGCAACGTCATCTCGGACGCTAAGGTACTGGCTGTGAAGAGAGCAGCTCGGATTAGGCACGAGAAAGTTGTAACTATCCGCAGCGCCGGCCATGAATAAATAAATGATAGCTCTGTTCGTTTGGGGAAATGATGGTGTTGGATGATGATCAGCCATGTAAAAAATCGGGTGACTATCCATCTCGCAAGGGAAAAATACTTACTTGTATCCCTCAACAGGAGGTGGGTTCTCAGGGATAGTGATGTCCGGAACAGGTCTGATTTCAGATGTGGGTGTACTGCTGTCGACCAAGTTGTTGGTAATTGCATACTCGGGCAAAGCAGAATAGTGTTGTAAAACGGCTTGGAGGGCCTTGTTGTCTGGATCACTTCCTGTGTTTTCGGCGACTGTAGACGTGTACAAAGCCTCGAGAAGAGCTCTATTGGTGGAATGAAGCCTTCCAGACGTAAGCAAGAGATCGACATCATTCAATACATCTGCTGCTGATGCGCCCAACACATTGGTTTGGCCGCCCCAGGAAGGAGGCTTCCAGCGCAGTCTGAGGAGCATACCTGGGTCTTCAGTGGCCTGGGGGTTTAGCGGATCGTACCAATCATCCTTTTCTGGATCATATTGCCACTGGTTTAATGTGCACTCCATCGTTCCTCCCTCGAGATAATCTGGTACCCAGTACCTTGACCTCCAATTCCCAAAACCTTGCAAGTAGTGAAGGCGTGAATAGAATGTCAGAAAACCTGCGAAGATTGTAACATGCACATGAAACAGACGGGAACAGACCTAGATATGGACTCCAATTGTAAGGTCCGCAATCAGTCAGGCCGAAGACTGGAAGGCTGAAGAGTCCATTGACGAATCCAAGAAGTTTTGGGGCGTCAAAGAGCTGAGTTTCCGGTGCAACGAGGCCCTTTGGAATCCCAAGATAGTTACAAGTACAAAGAGAGTATGGTGGAATGTTAATGTCAGTAAAACTGTGAAAGAGAAACAACAACTCGAGCGAACCACATTTCTGATGTCCAATACCATACAAGAGATGAAATTGTTCTTACCTTGTTCAGGACAGGTCCAACTGGCTGATACCTGAGAATTGTGTTGGAAAAAATAGAAGTACACGAGAGCTTAGGAATTGAGGACTGTACGACGAAAGACGAGACAAATTAATACAGTTGCACTCACTCTGGCAGGAAGAACGAAAAGACGCTAGGTGACCTAAAGGCTTCCTGGCCGATGCCCCTCTCTAATAGAGATATCATGTCGATCTCCCGATCCGCGCCATTTTGAGTTGCAAGCTCCATGCTGCGGTACATTCCAATAATTTTGAGTAGTGGTTCGCGTGCACGGCCGTGATTCGAGTCGTCATCAAGTGTTACAGAACGGGCCTCATTGTCCAACATGATGGCGGCCACCGCAGCCTCCAAATCGCCATAGTTTCCAGAGCCAAAGTCTATTCCATCACTGGAGTACGATCCTGTTCTGAAGGCATCGGCTACAAGTTTGACGTATCTTGGACTTGGGTTCGACGAGACGAGGTGCTTGATGAGATTTGTTGCAATGAAGGGAGCGGTGTTTGGGTGATTGACGTAACCTTGGAGAATATCATCAGTTTCGTACAAACCGTCCCTCTGTGTAGGATCGATTGGTGAGTTATACATGGGTGGGTTGCGGAAGGTCATGCCACCGCCAATATCCACAGTCGACTTTGTGTTGGAGAGGAATAAAGTCGATCCTGTTACTGGGTCTGTAACCTCGAAAATTGTCTCGTTATCAAATCCATTCGCGTAGTACAGGTCATCGTCGACAAGTTCCCTCGAGTAAATGTTATACTCGCTTTGGGAACACACGGTTGCTGTGCATAGACTGTAGTGGCCGACGTCGTAGAGGTTGGGATCCGTCGCTCCAAAATGAAGTTGCGATAAGAGATCACTGGCTGTTGGGACTGCAGATCCATCAAATACCCTGGTGGTGGAAACGGTCGTGGTGCAGATACAAGTGTCGCCATGCACAGTGCAGTCCCCACAATTGGAGCTTGCCTGCGGGTAAACGCCAGAGCCCTCCCAAAACACGCCAAAATAAGTGCCTTCATTCAAGACAAAGGGGCTGATTTGTTAGCATACTTTCGAGACAATCTAGGTATAAAATGTTGAGCTTCATTCGTCTGGATACATCTCTCACCTGTGTCAACGCCCACCCTTTCCTTCACAATGTTGGATTCAACCGAATGAATTATGGCAACACTGCCATCTTTGTCGACCTGTACGCTCATTGAGCAGGGGTCGCTTGTCCAACTAAAGCGCATCCCTGGAGATGAATCTGACCAATCACTTTGCCAGAGCGCGAGATCGGTCCCACAGTCCCAGCTTACTGGCACAGTATTCCAACTGCAGGTTTGATACGGTCCATTCCCCCCCGGATATGCAGCACAACGGTCTTGTGCAGTGCTATACGTCGTCCGTTCACCCTTGAAGACACAAATGTTTACTGGAGTTCCAGAAGAATCGCAGCATGTTGTCCCCGCCACGGCGTAGCGCGAGTCGGCACACATTGCCGCATTTCCATAACCAGCCTCTGACCCAACCTCCTTGACACTATTCATACTTCCATCTTCTGGGAACGCGACTTGAACACACGGTTCACGGACATACTCGTACCAAACAGGTGCCAGTGTAGGCGAATGGTCAATGCGGATTGTCCTTGGCTCGTCGATGCTACACTCGCACGGGTTTGTGGGAGCAACAGGCCAATCCCAAATGGCTTTGCCCGCATCGCATGTCCCGACGCAGTTAATGTTCTCATCAAGAATAACTGTGCTGTTGAACTCGCAAGCAACTCCATTGAAGTTACAAAGCTTGGAGTAGAGTTCGGACCCCTGGCTGGCATCCAGAACAATGCGAGGTGTCCACGTTTCTGGGTCCGCCCACCAGCTGTTGGTTAATGAGTAAGATGATTCGATTTTGTTAGTCAGATGAACATAGATTTGCGAGAATATGATATGCACACTGATCTTCCTCCAACCTACTTTGGGTCTTTCTTCCCCATAACGCTTTGAGAATCCTCTCTGAATTCCCAACGAGCGCCTCTTCGCAGCCAGGGTTTATCTGGCATGGCATCACACCGCGGTCTCTTGTCTCCGATGTAGCCTCGTTTGCCATCCACAAGAAGTGTCTGTTTCGGGAACACGTCTCGACCTGAAGATAGGAAAATGAGTTCATGGCATAAGTAAGAGAGATAAACCATTATTTGGAGAGTAGGAAAGAGTAACCAACACTCGCCTTCTGTAGTTGGGAGGCGCATAGGATCAATTTTGTTAACCATCCAACCTTGGTTCCACTCGGCCTCAATGTTATCTCGCTCATCATCGTGGGGTTCAAAGTTCGTCCAGCCGCGAGAGAAGTTCTCGATATCGACATTGGTGTATGTTGGAATCGGCTGCCCAGTTACCTCGTCTATCTTCTTTGTGCCGTCTTGGTTGAGCATATAGAGGCCAATACTAAAAAGTTGCATAATCTCCTACAAGATGAGATGTGAGAAGGCGCAAAGACACAAAGACATATCATGTGAGCAAGAAGGTACACTTTGCATGGATCCCCGCCGTGGATCTGGGAATAGGCACAGCGTCGATGAAAAAACACTGGTTGGAAACTATCAAGTTCAAGTCAACTTACTCGGGCAAAATTCTCACTGCAAAATGAGACGGCGCAAAGACATACGTGAGCAAGCAGATACACTTTGCATGGATCCTCCGCTGTGGACGGCTGGAGGGTACAATATTGATGCAGATTGGAAACTATCAAGTCGGCTTACTCAGGGTACAGGATGGCTCCGTTCCTCTCGACCTGATACGCCAGTGACTTGCTGCCCTCATAGGTAAGCATCCGAGCCATTAGGGGGGAGAAGGCCACCTCCTTTAGAAGCTTGAAGAAACTAGATCCAAACGCATTTCGAACAAATATGTCGTAGTAAGCAGTCCACGGCTCAGCTACATCAACCAGGGAGATGTCTTGCTCTGTCACGACAAAGATCGAAGCCAACACCCAAGCGACTCTCTGCCGTAGTTGGTCCGGCGCCTTTAGTGCAACGGTGTTCCAGATCATCTTGGTCGAATGCCAGCGTTCGTGGTCGTGGTCGAGGGTATCTGCATATTCCACGCCGGCGTCGCCATCCTTCTGCAGCAAGTATTGGTGTCCCTTCGACGGATCATTGGCCACCTCGCCAGGGGAACCGCATACCTCGATTAGTTCTCCACTGACAGCGACAAGCGTGCCTCCAAGACCGGCAGGTTCTGGGCGTGTTATGACGTTGGCAGACTTGGCGGTATCCGGGAGAGCATTGAATGCAACCCTGCGCAGAATGCAAGATATGAGCAGAGAGAACTGTGTTTAAGCGGCACAGCTTCCATTCAGTTCATGAATAATGAGCAAATCAACGTACCGGTCCCCCCACGCGCCCAGGAGTTTATCGTCGAATCTCCACCTGAACAAGGCCAGGAAACAAACGCATAGTGTGAGATATGTTGTGTACAGTGTCAAGGGTTGCAGGCTGTGTGACCGCTTGACTCACTGGTTATTATAAAAGTTGTACTGGTGATTCCCCAAAGAGACAAGGCCGTAAAAGAGGAGCGAGGTGAGAACATTGTGTACCATGCTCAAAATTGTTCAATGTTGCTTGTGACTGCCTCTACTAACCTGGTGGAATCCCATGGGAGGGAAACTCAGCGTCACAGAATCCTCGAGGGCGCCGGTATTGTCGTGTTCCGCTACGTCGGCGATAGGGTTGGGCTTTGATTCGCTATAAAACCTTGGATTGCCGGGATGGTTCACCACCCAGTCAGAGAAAGTGTAAACATTCCACTCCGCCTCGTACGTATGCGTCCAGCAAGAGAGTCCGCCAGTGCCGGGGATCGTCACGGTGAAGGAAGCCCCACGAGCAGCATCTGACCCGTCAGTGCATGCAATTGCAGTCTCAAGAAGGTCAATCACTCGTTTGCTGTCTTGTTCACTGGCATCGGTTATATCTGATAATTCAGTCTCAATCGCAGCCCTGATCTCGGGAAAATCACCGCTGCTATCGTTGTTGCCGCAGCCATTCGTGGTATCTCCCGCCGAATCTTTCCTCACGAAACGATTGTCGTTGGTATTGCAGGGCGACGGAGTGACCCACGTTTCGAGGAGGGGGAGGTTTTCGATGCGGTACGCATAGATGCCTACAGTCGTGGTACAAGATGCGATTGGTCAGTTAGTAACCGGCACTACCATCAAAAGTGCAGTTAAATGAGGAAGCAAGCTACTTACCGTCGACCTCGTAGAACTTGCGCAGATTCGCGGCGTTCAGCTCGAAATCCCCGGAGAATGCAGGAGCCGTGCAATCCGTGCGGACCACGCACGAATCCTCGTTCAGGAAAGTTCTTTCTGCCTGAGGGCACTTCTGATCGAGCAAGCGCTTCTTAACAGTGGTCGCGCCGTCAGTGTTGTCGTACAATTCCACACGGCGGTCCTCCACGTAGTAGAGGCCCGAAGCCTGGTCTTTCACGAAGTTGGGCCAAGTCATCTTGAAGTTGTCGCAAGTGCTCGGAGAGACGTCTTGAAGGATCTTTGCCTCGATTATATTGGGGTCGGACATGCTCACAAGATTGACAGTGGGGATGTTGGATGGGTTGCTGAATTCGACGCTGGGCATGTCGACTGTTGGTTGAAGTACAGATGAAGAGCAAGTCAGATTGGTGTGTAGATATATGAATATCATGTTGTAGAAAGAACAAGAGAACGAGGAAACACACGACACGTACTGGCAGTGAACGCCATAGACATGCATGAGCTCGCATCGGCCGCGACGAGCAACGTTCCCTTCTCCCCGGTCGGCGCCTCCACGAAACTAGAAAATTGCATGTACGAATCAGCAATGGCATGTCGGCAGATCACGTACGAGGACGGCAGGCCGTACGTCGCAGAAGGGCGGGTTGCCACCTCCGTTCGCACGATACCATCCACCTTGAGGTACCAGCCTCCCGCGCCGTTGTCCTCCTCCACGATCGTCTTGCCGATGTCGCGCCACCTGTTGAACGCGGCCCTGTTCCAGCGGCTCCCGGGCTCGCACGCCAGGCGCAGTCCATAGTGATCAACGTCGTTGCGTACGGAGGCGTTCGTGCGCCGCCGGTAGTGCGCGCGGAGGAGGGTGGCCGGCTTGTTCATCTGGTCCTGGACCCAGGACGCCGCGGACCCGATGGCCGTGGCCTCGCTTAGAGAGGTCTGGGTTGGGCCGTAGGTTCCCTGGAGGAGCAGCCTCGAGAATTCCTGATCGGTCGTCTTCGCCGGGGGAGTGTACTCCTGGAGGATGTAGTGCATGGCAGCCTGGCCTGAGTACGGAGGAATCTCCACTGAGCAACCCGCACTACAGTCGACCGATAGCAACAGCGGGTGCAGAGTCTCCCAAGGATTGCCATCGTAGCTGCGAGACTGTTTATGAGCAGCAATTTCATTATGAGACACACCAGTATTGTTAGAAAATGGGGACACTTGTACATCTCGTGCGATTATGGACATTATGACTTGTGTCACATGCACAAAACATGACATACCACAGGGACCTCATCGTCGTTATCAGACGAGACCTGAGACATGGTGACGAGCTTGCCGGCCTCGCTGGGAGGCAGGACCACAATCCTTGTATCGCTCGCGAGAGGGACGATGGGCACGCCGACCTGTCCGTTGACGACTCTCCCGACGGGCGAGTTCGATGGTGCGTCCGTTGGGCTCTGAGACGGGGCCTGTATGTGAAATTAACAAAAAATGTTAGTACGAACGAACGGCTCAAGAATTTGATACCAAGCTGATCAATGCAGACGAAAGCTTCACTCACGTCCGTGGGACTCATCGTGGGATTCGAGGTCGGCTTCTTCGAGGGACTATCAGTCGGATTGGCCGTCGTGGGCGCGTCCGTCGGATTCTTGGTGGGCTGCGGTGTTGTTCAAAAGAGAGAAGGGCGGATTGCAATACATGTTGCAAAAAATAATGATGAGCTCGAGAGACTCAATATTCTTGGATTTCCGAAAGACAAACTACTGCAGAACCTGTTCTTCAGCCTCAGAGGTAAGACTTACCTCTGGAGTGGGTGCATCGGTGGGCTGTTTGATTGGAGAACCAGTAGGATTTTTTGTGGGAGGAGGTGTTGGGCTGTCGGTCGGAGCATCCGTCGGCTGCAGCGTTGGTCAAAAGAGTGCGAGAGAAGTTGAATAAGCATCATCGAGATCAAGAGGCTCAAAATATATTATTCTTGGATTTCCGAAAGACAAACTACTGCGCTGTTCTTCGGCCTCAGCAGGGAAGACTTACCTCTGGAGTGGGTGCATCGGTGGGCTGTTTGATGGGAGAACCGGTAGGATCGTTGGTAGGTTCGGGCGTGGGAGACTTGGTGGGTCCGAGTCCAAGGCTGCAGTTGCGGAGAGCAGAGCGAAAAGATGAGTTTACGATTCATGCTGAATTTGCTTATCATGGTACCTAGAGGCATACAGCATGGCACAGTAAAGGTCTAGAGCAGAGGTAGATTATGCTCACCATGCGCACGGAGTCGGGGCTCCCGTCGGCTGCGAAATAGGGAACAAAGAAAGAGATTCACCAATCAGTGCAAAAAGCGAAGTTGAGCAACAAGAGTTTTATGGCATGCTGTGGCATGGGGAAGAAACAGAGAGGACTCACCGGTTCAGTCACGGGAGACCTGGTCGGATTTCCGGTGGGCACATTCGTCGGCTTGAGCGTCACGGGCGGGTCTGTCGGCTGGCTCGTCGTCGAGACGCAAACCCCGTCCACCCACGCGCACCCCGTGATGGCGCGGCACGTGTTGCGCTTCGTCGCTCCCGAGCAAGTCTGCAGGGCGCGCGCGGCGTTCTTGGTGTGGGCGGCGGCGATGGCCGAGGAACGCTCCGCCTCGGAGGCGGCTGAGAGGAGGTTGCGACGGCCCGAGAAGCAGGCGCACGCGCTCGCGGCGAGGCAGGAGACGCCGGGATCGTCGGAGCAGTAGCCGGCGCCGTCGGCGGTGGGGGGAGGTGTCGGAGGCGGCGTGGGGGGCTCGGGAGTCGGCGCGTTCGTGGGCTGTTGTAGCGCGTTTGCGTTTACGTGACGTGAGCATCGTACCGACATGCAATAGAGCGGTCACCAGCCGCGGCAGCGCGTCGCCATCACACAAAATCAACATCGACAAACGACTCACCATCGGCGTGACCGCATTCGTCGGTCCCGGCGTGGGCGCGGGCGAACACACCCCGCCGGCCCAGACGCACTCGTCGCCCGGTCCGTCGGGGCACTGGTTCTTCTTGGTGTGCTGAGAGCAATCGTACTGCAGCCGGCGGCCGCGGAAGCCCGCCCCCGCGGCGCCGCCCGCGGCGATGAGGTGGAGGAGGACGGCGAACCGCCCGACGGTCGAGACGATCATTGTAGGGTCGACTTTCTCTTTTGCTTTTGGGAGTTGGTGTTGAAAAAGAGCTTGGAGATGACTGTTTTGTTCGAGGTGTCAGAAGAGATGATAGATTTATGTCAGAGCAGAC
>JALLOV010000412.1:0-10616 GCA_036939655.1 Thalassiosira allenii | reverse complement strand
GACAGATAAAATGCTGTAGCTTTGTACCAAAATCTACGTTCACTGTCAGATAATCTGACAGATAAAATTATAATTGGGATATGACCCTTTCCTTATCAATGTACCTAAGCACTCCTACCATATCGAACATAGTTACACAACATGAACATGCTACTCATAAATAATCTTCTACCCCTTTACAACCCAAGATTATTATACCCTGTATCTTTGCGGGCCGCACAATGACGGAATCCAATCTCACAGCGGCCTCCTCATTTCACCGACCATGGCCTCCGAATCCGACGGGTACCAACCCCCGTCCCTGGCATTACCGCCCGCGCCCGCCCCCGCGCCGGCCCGAGCGCCCGCCGACGACGGCGAGGCGGCGGCGGCGGCGGAGAATCCCGCGAGCCCTCCCCCGCCTCCCCCGCCGGTCGAGGAGCCCACCCCGGCAGCGGCCAGGGCGCCCCCGCCCGCCGACGTCGAGGCC
This sequence comes from Thalassiosira allenii, assembly GCA_036939655.1. NCBI lineage: Eukaryota > Bacillariophyta > Thalassiosirophyceae > Thalassiosirales > Thalassiosiraceae > Thalassiosira > Thalassiosira allenii. The sequence continues at coordinate 10,147 of JALLOV010000412.1, read as the reverse complement.
GCTTCAACAACCGGCGGTGGGGATGCGAAAGGCGAAGCCGCGCCGCCTCCTCCTCCTCCGGCCGTGACCCCGCCCGCCGGCGGACTGTTCGCGGGCCTGTCCATGTCGCCCACCAGCGCGGGCACCCCGGGCAACGAGACGAGGGCTGGAAGCCAATCGAAATCAACTGCCGCATCGACGGCCGCCGGATCGGAAGGCGGCGGAGACGACGAAGGGGGAGCGAAGGAGAACGAGGGAGGGGCCAAGGTCGAGGCGAAGGGGGGGAGGGAGGGGGGGTCGTCCCGCGCGTCGACCCCGGTCCATTCCAACATCTCGCCTCCCGCCACTCCAATTTCATCCTCGGGAATGACTCCCAACCTGGTCAGGCCGACGCCCACGCGGTCCGCCGTGGCCGCCGTCCCGGCGCCGCCTCCCTTCCCGGAGAGACCCGGGGCCGCGGGGGCCGCAGGGGGGGATGCCGGAGGAGGATCCGCGGGGGCCAAGGCCAGGGGGGTGCGGGTGAGGCAGCCCAAGCTCCACCTTACTACCATGCCCTCGACGAAAATCCCGCATCCCGACACGGCCCTTCGATTATTGCGCAAGTTCTACACCAAATCCGGCCCCGCCATACCCCAGCACGCGGGGGGCTCCCAGCCATCGAGCTGGTTCGGATGGGTGTTCGGCTCCGCGGCCGAGGAGGGCGCCGAGGACGACGACCTGGAGGTGTACGCCGAGTTCAGCGCCTGCCTCGAGGTGGACAAGGATGCCGAGGAGAAGAAGGATAGCGACAGCCTCGGCGGAGGGGGAGCTGCGGGCGGGGTCGAGGGGGACGGGGAGGCCATCGTGGAGTCCATTTTGGGAAGGGCCGGAGATTCCCCGTCCAAGGCCCGCAGGAGCCTCTGCGCCTTCGTCCGATTGCTGACCGCCTGGTGCGCCAGCTCTGCCGAGACGGCCGCCATGCTGCAGGAGATGGAGGCTTCGGGGAAGAATACTTCCGGGGTAAATGTTGGAGTGGTCACGGGGGACCTCCTCGCCATGGCGATAGATACCGCCAGCGCCTTGGTGGCGCACGGGTGCCTGGACGACCTGTACCTCAAATTGGGCGCCGAGAAGGAGGACGGGGGAGAGGAGAGGGAGGACGAAACGTCAGAATCGACGACCGGGGGAGGGGAAGGGGAGGAACTGGGCGCGCCGTCGCTGATCAAGAAGGCCGTCAACCTCATGGTGGAGTCGGTGTGCCTGGCCGACGTGACCGCCGAGCGCACCGAGCTCAGCGCGCTCAAGTTTTTGCTCACCACTGGATGCCGCGTGGCAGCAGTCGTCGACAACGGGGATGGCGGTGCAGAGGGTGCACCATCTTCGCCTGGAGGTCCGTCGATGGAGCCCATGCTTCGGGGGACACACCTCCTGCAGACGATAAGGGTGTGCTCCCAGATTTACCTACACACTGACAGCGAGAGCAACCGTACCACGGCGAAGGCGGCGTTGCAGCAGCTCGTGGTATCTGTGTTCGTGAGGCTGGAGAAGACTATCGAGCGCATGAAGCTGGAGGAGAAGGTGGGCGTGGTCGCCTCTGCAGTTGATAAGATCGAGAAGGCGGAAAAGGCCGAGAAAGAGGCTGCGAGGAAGAGAGCCAACTCGTCGGCGTCTGCCACTGGCGGACAGGCCACTTTCCCCTCGCAAGATCACAGGGACGCCTACCTGGTGCTGAGGAGCCTGTGCAAGCTCAGCATGCAGACCACCATGGCCCGCCCTCCTCCTGTTGTTCCTGCCACAACCGAGGGGGCAACATCAGGAGGGGAAGGTTCGGGCGCACCATCAGAGGCGCCTGCACCACCCACGGCTCCGCCCCCCGCACCTGCCCCTCCCGAGGGCGCCTACGACCCCGCCCTCGAATCCCGCATCCTGGCCCTGCAGCTCCTCCTCCACATACTCCGGCACTCCTCGGCGCCCTCCATCCTCAGGGCGGGTCCGCAGTTCCACTACGCCGTGCGGCAGTACCTCTGCACCTCCCTGCTCAAGAACACGACCAGCCTCGACACGACCATGGTCGAGCTGAGCCTCCGGCTCTTCGTCCCCCTGATACGCAACTTCAGGAGCCTGCTCAAGACGGAGATCGAGGCGTTCGTCACCAACGTCTTCTTCGTCATACTGGACTCGAAGAACAGCACCGTGCAGCACAAATTGTTGGTGGTGACGCTGTTCGAGGAGATTTGCTCCGACGCAACCACATTGGCCGAGATTTTCTTGAATTACGATTGCGATCTGTCGGCCGTCGACCTGTTCAGCAGGATAGTCAACGCCCTGGGCAAGGTGGCCCGTGTCGGACTCGGCGATGCGACGGGGAGCAGCGGCACCGGTACGGTTGGATCTAGCTCGCTTCAGTTTGTTGCCGGAGCTGGTGCGCTGCGAGCGGAGATGACGAGGCTGGACCACCGCGAGCTCAGGCTGAGCGCCATGCAGGCCCTGAGGCAGGTCCTGGCGAGCCTGCACTCGAGCATCGTGACCCCCGTCAACAACGGCAACAAGGGGGACATCAGCCTGGACGAGGCCGCGGTGCAGCTCGAGAGCATGGCCGTGAACGGCGACTACTCCAAGGAGAAGGCCGCCGACGAGGCCGAGCCCGAGGTTGGGGAGGGCGACGGCCCCGCCAAGAAGACCCTCGTGGAGATGTACGACTCCAAGAAGAAAAGGCGCGAGGAGGAGTCCCAGGCCGCGCTCAAGTTCAACCAGAAGCCTGCTGCCGGTCTCAAATTTGCGGCGGAGTGCGGCCATGTCGATGACACCGACCCAGCCGATGTCGCAAGGTACCTTTTACAGAACAAGGACGCCTTCGACAAGGCCCAGATCGGGGAGTACCTCGGACGGGAGAAGGAGTGGAAGGACGGCTTCGCGCTCAAGGTCCTCCGGGCCTACGGCGACGCCCTCGACTTCTCGGGGATGGAGTTCGACGACGCGATCAGGTACTACCTCAGCGGGTTCCGCCTCCCCGGCGAGGCCCAGAAGATCGACCGCATCATGGAGGTCTTCGCCGCCCGGTACACCGACCAGAACTCCGGCGTGTTCCCCACGGCCGACTCGGCGTTCATCCTCGCGTTCTCGATCATCATGCTCAACACCGACCTCCACAACCCGGCGATCAAGGAGGACAGGAAGATGACCATCGAGAGCTTCTCGAGGATGAACAGCGGCGTGTGCGACGGGGGCGACTTCCCGCTGGAGATGCTGAGCGGGATATTCGACCGGATCAAGAGCGATCCCATCAGCCTGAAGGAGGACGACGACGCGCGCGAGTCGGCGGGGATATCCAAGGGCGGCAAGACGCCGTCGGCGCTCTCGACCCAGGGGCTGTCCGACTTCTTCTTCGGGTCGCACTACGTCGAGCAGGACAAGACGAGGGAGACCAACTACCAGAAGGAGGGCGACCAGATCGTCAGGGACACCGAGAGCATGCTCCGCCGCAGGAGGAAGGCCACCAAGCACGCCGCCGCCCACGCGTCTTCGTCCTCGTCTTCCAACAAGAAGGCCCTCCGCGACAGCATCAAGAAGCACGCCTCCGTCAAGTTCGTGGGCACGGCCGACTCGGGCCTGAGGGACGAGTACGTGACGCCCATGTTCGACGTGGCCTGGGGACCGGCGCTGGCGGTGTTCTCCACGGCCATCGAGTCCGCGAACGGCACGGACGGCATCCTGGCCTCGATCGCGACCGACGAGGAGATGGACCACGCCGTGGACAACGCCGCCCTGGCCATCGAGGTCTCCCTCAACGGGTTCCAGCTCGCCATCTGCATCGCGGGGCTGTGCGGGAACAGCACGGCCAGGGACGCCTATGTAAGGGCGCTGTACAACTTCACCCTGCTGGGATCGAGCCACTTGCTCGCCGATCGTCACATCCAGTGCGTCCAGTCGCTGCTCCGGCTCGGGAGGGACGACGGGGAGCTCCTCGGCGTTACCTGGGAGCACATCTTCAGGGCGTTGACGGAAATCTACCGGCTGCACCAAGTGTGGGAGGGGATGGCCCGGAACGAAAGGAAGGAAATCAAGGCCAGGGAACGCGCGGCGAGGCGCGCGGAGAGGGAAGCTGCGCAGGCATTAGATGACGGCGACGGCAGTGATTCAGACGACGAAAGCGATGCCTCCTCGGAAATGAGCGACTACAACGATGTTCACCTTGAAGAAGAAATGGACAAACGCATGATTGACGAGGCCAACGCCATGTTCATTCACGACACCATTCCGCTCGACCTTGTGGATTCAATCTTCCAACGGTCGACATCACTGTCGCGTCGCTCTCTCAAGGATTTTGTCTACCAGCTATGCCGCGTCTCGCGAATGGAGATATCGGGGTACGGCGGGCATGTGGGCAGCGACGCCAACGACATTGATCTGACGAACGACCATTACATGAAGCACCACACCCTTGCCTCTGACAGCAGGCACGGCTCGGGCCACGCAGGCATCGGCTACACCCAACCGGCCATCTACAGCTTGGAGAAACTCGTCGAGGTGACGCACTTCAACATGGAATCCCGCCCTCGCCTCATTTTCGCGGATATTTGGGGGACCATCTCCATGCACCTCACGAGCACGGCCCTTCACGAGGAGGCGGCCGTGGCCATGTACGCCGTGGACTCGCTCCGCCAGCTGAGCCTCCAATTCCTGAACCGCGACGAGCTGGGGGTGTTCGAGTTCCAGCGTCGCTTCCTGAAGTCGCTCGAGACGATCATGTCCCGGAGCACGCACGTGAGCGTGAAGGAGCTCCTCCTCAGCTCGGTCGAGCAGCTCATCTCGATTTACGGCTTCGCGGACGGGAGCAAGTCCAACGGTCACCATCGGGGAACGCTGCGCAGCGGATGGAGATCGGTCCTCGTTGTTCTGGGGACCGCGGGTCTCGACAAAAACGACACGATTGCCCTTCAAGGCTACAAGTTGCTCGATGACCAAATCAGACTGTGCATGTCAGTCTGCGATAAAGATGGCGCCGGAGATGGGAAGCAGCCCGACTCTCTCCTATCGGAATACTTTGTTGATTTGGTAAACACTCTCTTGCTGTTTATCTCTGGCCCGCGACCGGACCTGAGCTCGAAATCCATTGATAGCCTTGTCAAGCTCTCCGATGTTTTGGCAGAAGGGAAGGTCCCGTTCTCGTCTACTCGCAGGAAAGCTCCGGTGAATCCTGCTACTCCGCCGGGAAGTGGTATCGAAGCTCCCGGCAATAACGAGCTGGAACTGTGGTGGCCAATGCTGCTGGGACTGTCACAAACAATGGGAGACCGGAGGCCAGACGTTCGGGTGAAGGGATTGGGAACTTTGCTCAACATCATCAACAAGCACTTCTTTCCCTCTTCGGGTGGGGATGCAAAGGCAACCATGAATGGGGCTAGTGAGGACAATTCTTCCCCTCAGCATGGTGACTTGCAAACACTGCAGCTCATTTTTCGGGGCATCCTGGTCCCTGCACTTGAATTCGAAGAATTGGATGGAAATAGTACATCTGGCTTCGCGCCGGAGCTTCTTCCTCCCAAATTTGTTCATTTCATTACAGTCCCTCCGCCGCCCGATGCTGGCTCAGGAGGAGAGGGGCAACATGAATGGATCAACACCACTTTTGAGTATTTGATGGATGGGTGTGTCTCCATTTGTTTGCGCTCGTTGGAGGCATTCAGCAGTGATTCCTTGGTGGAAGAAGTCTTGGCAATGCTTAATAGCTGTCTTCTATCCGACTCGGGCCACTTGGCTGTGAAGGGGCTCCGTCGACTCCAGCAGTTTGTTTCCAAAGATTTGGACTTGAAGGACATCACTGACGATACATGGGCGACTGTATCACACATGCTTTTTCGAGTCTTGTCCATAAGGGGATTGCCCCCATCATCTGTGCCTGAAATTGAGGGTGCCACAGATGAGCAAAAGGAACAGTTGAAGCAAGATCACATGGAAACGATGAACGAATTCATCCGAGAGCAGAAATTCTTCTCCAACAGAAGGTATATTGGATGCAATGCGACAATGGTGATTGGATCTCTCCTCACAAACGAAAGCCTCGTGGATAGCATGGGTGTTCACTGGTACATATTCTTAACGACCGGTTTAGGCAAAGGCATCAGAGACTGGGAGAGAGCGGCGAATATCATGGACTCAAAAACAGCAAGGCCGGATGCAGCTACACCGTCTCCGTGAGTCTCGTCCTGCATGCTTGGATCCCGCTTTTGTTCCACTTGACTGAGTTTCAACTGAATTCATCTCTATTTATCCTTGCAGGCCCCATTATTTGGAAAATGTCTTGTACGCACGCAAATGGATGACCAAATTTCTTCTCAGTCTACTCAATCAAAGGGACGTACCCACCCTTGAATCTGCACCTTGCCAGCATGTTTTGAAGGAAGAAACCGATTCGCTCCTCAGAACGTTTCTTGCAAAAGAATCGAACGAGTCCTGTTCTGCTGTTGAGATGAGAAACATATCCAAGTTGGTGTCTGATATCCTTGAATGCTTCAACTCTCTCAGCGATGACAAAATAGCCGTGATGAAATGGCTCTCTCCTGTGCTAAGCGCCTGTATCCAGACAAATGACGTGACAATACGGACATCGGTTCAGATTTTGCTCACAAGATTACTCAAGGAAGCCAACCAAACAAACGTGACGAATGGAAATGCGGCAAGTGATGATACAACTTGAGACAATAACCATTGCGACCGGAGACTAAAAGTTTATCGTGGCCTTGAAGTAGTGTTTTGTACATCAAATCTGTATTCTTATGATAGTTGTGTTCACTTTTGGAGGAAGCCACTGCGCCTTTTCTTCTTCTTGGTGCACCGTCCTTCTGCCGTCTTCCAGACACTGTATCTGCCTGCAGACTAAGATTTTGGCCTAGATAGCGGGGTGTTGCACAATGAATTGGTACCATACTTTCACTTGCTCTCATCTCGGATGCAGTTGTGTCAAGTTAACCGCCAACTACCTACTGCCCTGACATCCCCTGGTTGTACCAAAGATGCCTTCCTGATCTGCTGCTCCACAACATTAGGTTCCTCTCTATGCATTGCCTGATCATTTTCATCCGTATTCTCCCACTCCTTCAAAGTTGGGGAACGGAGCACCTCGGCAAATACAGCAAAGGCAAGTTCCACTCGCGTATGAATTTGTAGAGATTGCCCAAGCCATCCCTATAAAGCCCTATTGCTTGAAGAAAAATCAATACCTCCGGCATGGTCCCAAGAGGAAGATTATGAATGCAGCTTGGGTTCAACCCGAGAACTACGAGTAACTTAAACTTGCCGTTCTTCTTCGAACTAACGCATCGATTCAAATCACTCAGCATTGTTGTATCTTCTTGACCGAGGTTTATCCAGCAGGTGTGGTTCGATGAATATATCCTTTCTAGGCTAGAAGTTGAATACTACTTCAACAAACGCATTTTCTCCTACCTCCGTGATACGGTTGTTGGCAAGATCCAGCTTGGAAAGATTTGTATTTGTCGCCAAGGATCTGGCCAGGAGTCTGGCATCTTGATCATCCAATTGATTATTATCCAAATTCAACAATTCAACACAGGGGTTGCTTGCGAGGCAGTCTGCTACAATTTTGACTCCTGCTGAGTCAATTGAGTTGTCAAGGATGACTTCTCTCAAGATACGAAGTGAAGCGCCGATGAACTTGTCTACCCTACATCTATCCAAACAGAGCCAATCCACTCTTGGGTGATCCTCAATAGCTTTGAGAAGAGTGGCTGCATCTTCATCATAAAAAATAGGCGTATGATGATAGCTCAAGTACCGTATCGTCTTGTTGACAGAAAGCACATCACCCATAAACTTGACATCATCATGGCCAAGGTTCTTGATCGACAGTTTCCGAAGAGGCGCCTTCTCCAAGGCTTGTAGCAAGATCTTCGCGACCTCTGGTACTAATTCTACCTGCAGAAAGTAGAGGTCGATGTATCCGACATCGCACGGAGGAACAGACGACATGGCCTGGGCCAACCGATCCCACGCCGGCAGCAGAACATCATCATGAAGAAGCAGCCCTTCAGGATTTTCACCTCTAAACGGGCGGACCGTGATTACTACCTTTTCGTTCACACTATTTTCTATTATTTCTGTGCATCGATCGAACAAAATGGCCGAACTCGAAAGGCTAACTTGAGCTATGACAAGCGCCTGTATCCGTTCGTGATCGTAGCCCAAAGAAGTTAGCTCCTCAATGAAAGCCCACGCTTCATTCTCTAGTTGATTGATCTGGTCCTCTAAGGGACCATCCATCTTGTTAGAAACCAGCACGAGTTATACGGTTCAGTACAAACATCGCCCAGATACTGGCGAACGTACTTTCAATTTCAATTTCAAATGCTGGATACTTTCACTAGGACTACAGTTGGGAACTTGCTTCCAGAATGCTTAGTGCTGGATACTCCGTCGATTACCTCCTCCACAGGCTCCGTCCTGCTGTCCCAGTAAGAGGGAACTGTCGAAACTACCAGTCAAGGCACAAATGCTGAAAGGCTGAGAGGAAATGTCTAGTCAAAGTAAAAGTCTCGTAAAAACGAAATAAGTGCGGCCACCTATTATCGTACGACCTCAGTATATTCATATTACTAGAATCAGGGGGGGGGCACACTTCCTTGATATCGTAAAAAAATGATTCAATGCCAGCCCTTCAACTGCTCAACGAGATGGAGAAATCCAACCCCGTGAGATTGGACGCCAGTTTCGTCCGAGCCGGCATATTCTGAATGGTATCCTCCCATTCCATCATGGATGGAAACTTCGGCAGTAATCTTTATACCTTTGAACGTCGCCACCATCTCCTGCGTATACCCCTCGGCCTTCAGGAAGTGCTGGCGGAGACTGGGGTCGTGCCTGGCATCTTTCCAGTACTTCGAGTAAAAGCTTTTGAACTTGTGGGGTCCTGATGAATCGGGATGACTGTCCTCAAATTCGCGTGCCATCTCGTCCAAGCCGAAATATCTCGGACAAAGAGGAAGACAAAGCCTGGAGCTGACGTCGAAGTAGAAGCCATCTACATCGCGTTCGTCATCATCAAATAGAGACTTTGACATGACTTTGAGGAAACCCATCCCTTTCGTCTTCATGCTAAGGTTGGAATACCCGGACCGAAAGCACAGCTCTGCTTCTTTGTGTTCCTTCTTCAGTGCCTCCACATCCATGGGAACATCGTACCGTCCTCTATTCCAGATCATAGTTATTCCCTCGGGGCGATATTGGACGTAGAATTCATCGGTCTCAAAAATCGTGCACATCTTTCCATCGGACTTGCGCAGGAGCCAGAGCTTGACTTTCCAAGAAGTATTGACCCCGGATGACGCCCTGAAGCTCGCGGCCTCTAGATGGCACAATCCATCGTCGTCGGCGGGGAGCACGCGGCTGAAAATAATTTCGTTGGAATCCCCTCCTTCGCCTTCGCATTCCGTGAAGTCCACTATCATCGGCTTGCCACCTACGAGTGGCTGGATGTCCTCCACGACACGAGAGGCAACTGGCTTTCCGTTGTTGGTGAGTTCCGCGATCAGAACCAAGTCGGAAGCCGAAATACCAGCAGGTCCGACGGCCAAGGAGCTGCAATCCTCCTCCTCGACTTTGCGACTCAGTCTCCTGCAAAGATTACGATATCCGTCCTTCTCCTTCCGCGCATTGGCGAGGACGGAGGATGGCATGCTCTTCAGAATACCCGACCACCTACAGCGGACGAGGTCCGCCCACGTGGTATCGTCGATCGCCGCCCTCCACAGCTTGCAGGTCTGTCCCAGGAGCAGCAAATCGTCGTGGTCGAGGAACGATTCCTTGACGAGAACCGTCAGGGCAGGACCCGGGAACAAGCCCTCCAATGCTGCGGCCGCCGCGACCTCCGCTCGGCCGAGAGCCTCGTCCGCACTGCGTTTCATGGGCAGAGCGTGGCCGCCGGGCAATTCGCCCGTATCCGTCATAGTTCGTCGCAGATTATTTCAGCAGCCAGCAGGGCGTCTGCAATCCAAGCATGATCCAAGCGTCCGCAGCAGCAAGACCCGGGGGTGAAGGTAAATGCTCCCGTCGGAGGGAGATGTGCTCCCGTCATTCTCCCTTCATCTCCCTTCGTGCTCCCTTCATTCTCCCTTCATTTCCCTTCGTGTTCCCTTCATGCTCCCTTCGCTCCCGTCATGTGCGTTGAATGGGG
>JALLOV010000411.1:0-10630 GCA_036939655.1 Thalassiosira allenii | reverse complement strand
TTTTTGAATCCCATCAGAACTTCAGTCTCAGGTTTTCGACAGTTTGTGAAGATTTTGTGAAGATGGAGAGTTTCTATTTCAAAATTGGCCTCTGCTCCCCGCAGGGACTTGATTGAACAAATTAAACCATCCACACTGCGTAAGCTTGCGCAATGCCCCTTTGTGGGCATTGCGCCTCCTGTTGCCTGTGCGGCCAGCACCACGAAGGCGAAGCTAGAGCGCCGAGAGAGACTCACTAGCTGTGAGGTGTCTCTTGTCTCCAATTAGTCGGGGCTCACAGGTTTGAATCTGAGGGTAGTGGCGTGGATTCTGGCCAAGAAGTTAGAGTTTATCGCATCCAGCATGATGAGACTGGTTTGGTTTGGTATGGGAGCCCGCGTCCAAGACCGCCGAAGAAATTCAAGCCAAATGACACTCCCCTGCTACCCTCCCGTCATCGAACCCCACAATATATCCGACGTCCTAGAATGCTTTGACTCCTGGATACGGAATGGAACTACTTCCCGCACTATTTGAAGAACAAAAGGAGAAGTCCGTACTTTGAAAAGGATATATTGCTGAAACTCAATGACGTTGAGGATGGGAATGAAAGAAATGCTGCAATCGTCAGAATAATTCATGGGATTCTAGATTATGCACCCAGAATCAGAGATTATGTGAACGGCCTGGCCAATGCAAGTTCAATCATGACCGAGACCACAAAAGAAGCAGAACAATGTGATACCCCTCTGGTTTGCTACATAATATGATGTGCTGCCTCCTGCTTGGCTAGGTATGCCGAAGAGGTTTGGCACCTCTTGATGCTTCTCGTATGAAACTCATGGGGTCTGCACACGTCTGCAAGTAATTTCTTTTCAGCTGAACACCTCCTTTATGTATCTACTGTTTCTTAGTGGTGCTCACCAACATCACAGCATCAATATCAAAACCATGAGCAATGAAAGTTCAAGCGGACCAAGTCTCACGTCAACATAGGCACCATCGGCCACGTCAGCCAGGTGATAATGTCGATGTGACCGTCGTGCTCGTCGGCAAGCTACCGATGCTGGAGGGGTTGAAATTTGCGGTTCGCGAAGGCGGAAAGACCGTTGGCGCCGGGCAAGTGACAGAAATTGTAGCTGAATGAACAATAGTCTGGAGCAACGATGTCAAGACGAGGCACCTGCTCAATTGATTGCTCGGTGGAGTACTTGGTACTCCAAGAGGCCCGAAAGTGTGCTCAAAAAAGGGATTCTAGGCCATTGATGTTTACTTGTATGTAATCACACACAGAGCAAAGACTTGATTCGACTAAATGCGAACATGCGCCTGCGACAGCATAATATCTTGATATCTTCTGTCTGCAATATGCCAGGCGGCTACTGTGAAACAAATTTGCTAATTCAAAAGACAATTGCACTGAAGAAGTTTTGATCTTACGGTGTCTAGTGCTGACATGAAGTCCGCCGCAGCCGGCAGCCGTAAGTCGATGGCAGCATTCAAAGATTCCAGTCGAGACTCAGCAAACGTATTCCTCAGCTGACTTCAGATCGAAGGCTAGTCCACTCAAGGTGTTGACACTGGGGTTACGACTCTTCTCATTGTACGTAGGAATTAGTATGTAATCATTTTCTGTCGCAGGAGAGCTACCAAAATGTCCGCGGGACTCAAGTACCAGCTGTCAGCTAGCTCAACCGGACCGCGGATAGACAAAACTTTTCCTTTCTTACAAAAACCTGACCGCGGACAGACTTTGCTAGATAGAATCGCGATGTTTCCACGACGTCTCACACGACGTTTCACTCTGACTTTTGGTAGCTCTCCTTGATGGAAATTGACAGTCGTAACCCCAGTATCAACACCTTGCTCAGTTGTTCTTGTTGTGAATCAAAGCTGCAAGCGTCCCATTAAGATTTCTACGGCAGCGAGAGGAGACCGCACGGCGGCAATCTGAACCTCATCAACCTCAACCAGGCTCAGAAGCAAGCAGCAAGCGGGTGTGGCGATGTCCTCCTTCCACACGCAGCCGCTGACCATCGATCTGTCTCCAGCGCCGGCAAGCTGCAACGACGACGATACAACCCGCCGCCGGCGTCGCGGTACGCGAAACACGACAATCACCATCCAGTGCCTCTCCGAACTGACGCCGCTGGACATGATGGAGATGTCCTACGGCACGGCCGACCCCACCGGGAGCTGCGTGTGGCTCGGCGCCTTCCTCTTCGCGGAGATGTTCGCGCGAGACTTGGATACCGCCGTCTCTGGGCATAATATTATGCAGCAGTATTGGCTGCATGTCAGGCGTACGCTCTTCCCTCCCAATTGCCACGCTCTGGAGCTGGGAGCGGGGACGGGCATGTCGGGGCTGTCGCTGATGACGATGTCCGCGTACAATGCTGAAACAAATGATGGTGGCGACATGAGCAACAAAGCAGGCCCGTCCCTCCTGGTCCAGACCGATGCCAACGATGATGCTTTGGAACTGTGCCGCATGAACCGCGATGCAAATGGTATTGGAAGCAGAGCAGAGAATGGTGTGAATGAAGGTGTGTACGTGACAAAATTGGAATGGGGGAGAGGCAATACTGCCAAAGTCTTTGGTTACCGGGAAGAGGACAACACAGCGAAGCAAACTACATTGCCTACGACATATGATGTGGTCTTCGCAACAGATGTCTTGTACGATTTGGGATCATTGGAGCCGTTGGTAACCACGGCATCCGAATTGCTGAAAGACAACGGCTACTTCATTCTATCTCACGTTCCTCGTGCATCAATTGACGATGATGCGATTGATTCATCATCAGATGAAGTTGATTGGTGGCAATCATTAGAGTCGATAATCGTCGAAGAGGCATTGAAGGTAGGCTTATTTGTGGCGAGTTTACCACATACGGCTGAAGGCACAATACCAAAAGTGTTCCAAACTGGAGAAAGCAAACAGATGATACTTCGTCCGCATCTTCTTTCACACATAATGGGAAAAGCCTCGCCGTTATCGAAAAGGTTCTCCTGGCAGAAGATGACCAGTGTTGGTGCTGCAATTTTCGTGTTCCAAAAAAGAACTGCTGCGCCAGTCGATGACATCACATGAAGCAACACTGATTCTAAACAAACTTGAGCTTCTTATCTCTCCACCCATATGCCTCCTTGTGCTCTTCGAAGAGCTGTTCGTAACCCTTCAACAGTTGACCGTGATATTTGTCAATGTCTTCCTGACCGGGCTCGTCCATCTTGGGGCACATGATAGGCTCTCCCATGCACACGCACACGGCGACGCGCTTGGGCGGGCCGAGGAACCAGCCGAACCTGCCGAAGAACGGACATATCGAAACGTCGAGCCTGACGCTCAAGGATTCCAGTATGCCGAACGGATCCGTCACCACCCGCCACAGCGACGTGTGCCCGAAGCCGTAAACCGGGACGATTGGCGCCCCCGCCCTCAGCGCTATCTTTATTATCCCCTTCCTTTTCTGAATGTGGGCGATCTCGTCGTGGCCCTGGAACATACCGGCGATTCCGTCAAGGATGATTCCGACGTTCTCCTCCTTCTTCGTCAGCGTATCTATTATATTCCGTGACTTGGCGGGGATGTACCCGATGCTCCTCATGAACGTCCTGATGACTGGGATCTTCAGCACGACCGGCGCGCACGTCCAGCGGCACAGCTTGTCGTTGAATAGCTTCGACCACATTGGATACGACGTTATTCCCAGGGGAGCAGCCCCGTGCGGTATCGCGCAGAATATCACGGGTCGGTCGTCGAGCGCCGGCCGGTGGATCGATGCCGGCCACACGAACTTCAGCGAGGTGTACTTCTGGTTGTTGCGTTCGGTGTACAGGTACTGATTTTCCTTAATGTTGTCCGTGAATTGCTTCGGCTGGTCGTACTTCGAGGTGAAATAGGGTAGGAAGTAGTACTTGTTGATGAGCAGCAGGGACGCAAAGTAGACCGCCACGAACTTGAGCAGCATCGTGCCGACGTCGCTGAGCAGCGATGCCCTGGCATGGCGGCAATGCGAACGGCATGACGTTCCCCGCCAACCACGCGCTTATCCCGACGATGCGCTCGACCTCGACGTCCCCATCGATCGGCAGCACTTTGCCCAGAGATCCGGCCTCGAACTTGCCGTTGGACGTCGTCGCCAGGGACAGCCACTCCTTGGCATTCGTCTGCGCGTTGAACAGTCCGTCGGGGAGCGATGCGCACTCCAGTTTGTAGTATTTCATGTTGATGGCCCGAGATGTGCACTGATGATCTAGTAGTTCAGGGCCCTGCTCTTCGGGAGGTCGACTCGACGAGACACGCGCTACACCTCCACGATCTGGCCACGATGCTGCGATGAACTGCCAAGTTCGAGGTGGGGTGAGAGATGGAGGGGAAGAATTTTGAGCTGGGCGGGCGACGACGACGACGACGACGAGACGACGGGTTGTTGAGCTATCCATTAGTTGTTGAGGTTGGCTTGGATCTTTGCTTGATCTTTTCGGAGACTTAATAGAGGAACTAATACACTTTTTGGCGGGTACTCTGTTTAGAAAGAACAAGAGCGGAGGAACATGCCATCCCCAGCGCATCCAGCCTCAAGCGCGCGATGCTGCCGCGGAACAATGAAAGGAACATCTCGGATACGATAGCTCGCAAGAACATAAGATGTGATTGCACAATCCAAATTCAGTGTTGCAACGTCCGCCACGAAACCGATGAACGTGCTCGCGGCCATCGCTCTCTGCTCGGCGGTCGCCTCGACCTCGCACGCGTTCGCTCCGTCGCCGGTCCGAGATAAGCCTCATCCTTTGTTGTTCGCGAGCAGCGGCAGCGACAGCGATGGCACCGCGGACTCCATGACCTGCGGGCCCGGGTTCAAGCGAATAGAGGGCGCCGACGGACCGTGCTGCGCGTACGACTTCGACGCCGTGTCTTCCGAGGCATACTTCGAGAACGACCCCGAGCTGCTGTCGAAGTTCGAGGAGAAGAACGCCGTGAGGAGGAAGTTCGGACTGCCGTCATTAAGTCCGGAGGAGTTCGTCGTATTGCAGGCCCAGATACACGCGATGGAGAGGGAGCAGGAGGAGGTCCAGTCGAGGGCGAGGAGGGCCATCGTCGAGGAGCGGGAGGAGGTGGAACGGCAACGACAAGAGCAGGTCGATGCACCGCAGGGTTTATTTCAGAGCTTCATGGACGGCATCTTCCAGGACACCTGCCAGAGCAACTACGACTGCGACCGCCCGGAGGTGTGCTGCGACTTTCGGTTCAGGAAGGTCTGCTGCTCGTCGGGCAGCGCCAACAGGGACATCGAGAGCGAGCTGGCGACGATTCCCGTTCCCCAGAGAAGATAGGAGGGTAGCTCACATGCGTATGTATAATATTATGACAAAAAGGAAATGTGTACATACCAGCAGATGTTCATTTCTTGAGGTCGTTCAGTTCCAAGAAATGAAAATGTATACTGATGAGAACAGAAGATGAAGATGCTGTTTATTCTCGAAAACGAGCGACGGAGTTATATCCTGCCTTACAAGTCATTCTATGCATGAAAGCCCCCACATCTCAAGTATCAGTGAGACCGTCCCTCCACTTTCGACGAAGGAGGTTGTTCAGCTCCACGAACGCCCCTTGGTTGCTCCCGTACCATTCGTCCAGCGGGATCGGCATGGGCGGCAGCGACGGCAGGCATATTATCGAATCGTCGTCGAGGCTCGACGCCTCTGAGCTAAAATCACCCCTGACAGCCGGTACTTTGTTGTCGCGCATCATCGAAACGTACTCGCGCAACGCCTCGGCGTTGCCCCTGCCGAACTGTATATCGCTCTTGTCGCCGACATCTTCAAATCCCTCGATGAAGACCACGGCATCCACCCGGTAGCCCCTCGACCACAGCGCCTCCAGCGACGCGAGCGTGACGCTGATCCCGCCCAGCTTGCCGTCGCCCACGAAGACCGCCGGGATGCCCAGCGGGGAGTACAGGTCCGCCTGCGTCGACCACCCCCAGCGATCCCCGGTCGACGATTCGTTCGACGGCGACGACGACGACGGGCTGAGTACCCCTCCCGCCGACTCGACGATCGTGACGTGCTCTACGCCTTCGCCGCCCGCGCCGGATCTGTCGTTATTGTCGTTGTCGACGATGCCCTCCAAGGACAACCGCAGCGCCGAGATGACCTCGTCGTCACTTACGGGCGCGTCCTCCAGCCGGCTGGCGAGGTGAGGCGACGCCGGCGTCTCCCACCGAAAAAGCGTCTCGCAGTTGACGGCGCGCCCGGCCGTCCTCGACTCGAGGTACGCCCTCGCCCTCGACCGCGCGCCGTCGTTGTCCGGGAGGAGCCGCAGCAGGTCCTCCACCAGGTCCGGCTCGTCCCCGAACAATGCCGACATCTCGTCGAGCGCCCCCCTCAGCGCGCGCCACGACGCGGGCAGCCTTCCCCGGTAGTCGCGGAGGTCGAGGTTTTTGAGCAGCGGGTCGGCGCTGCCGTCGGACCCCCTCCAGCCCCAGGTGCCGCGCGGCACCGTCAGCAGGGTGTGCACTATCCCGCCGATCGAGCGCCGGACGTCGGGACGGTCCGCGAGGCGATCCGCCGCCCGGCCGAGGCGGCTCAATGGTTCGTCCTCTCCGGCGCCGCCGCTGGCGTCCCGGCCGCCGCCGCCCCGGTGGCGCTGCACGAAGGACTCGTCCGACCCCCCGCACTGCAGCGGCCCGCCGCTTCCCCGACGACGACGTCGATGCGGCCGCCGCCGCGCGGACGAGGCCGGTCGACACGATGGACTTGCCGACGTCGGTGTTCGCGCCGAAGAGGAGGTGGACGCGATGCCGCGGGTTGCGCGGCGCCGAAGTCGGGGTAGCCATGATGCCCTCGGTGGATACCGACGACGACGACGACAGGGACCTGCGCGACGCTGCGCGGGCGATTCTGGACGGCAGGCGCCTCGATGCTGCGTAGAAGAGCGCCATGGCGGAGTCGCGGAAGCGATCCGGTGATGGGAAAAGTGATATCGATCAGAGGCCCTATCGGTGAGTGGATGAGAGGAGAAGATTGAAGATGAGGATACCTCCTCCTCGTAGAAATCACATGGGAATCAGTACAAATTTTGGCGGGGTCTTGACGCGACCCTCCTCTCTCCTCTCTCCACGCTCCGCGCTCCCCATCCCCAGCCGGGCCTCGCTTCTCCCACTCCGCACCCGCCCATGATGATGGTAATGATGGCTTCGATTGACATGATGGTACATCTCTGGCTTGTAGTCGATCCACCCGCCGGCGCCGTACGCAAGGTTTGAGCAGCATTGACAGCAGGATACTTTGATACCGCCGCGTGCCCATCATAATCCCATCATGCCCAATAGAACGACTCCTCACGTCGATCACCATCGCGCCGCCGGCGTGACCACTCGACGAACCACCGGAACCGTCAGTCGGAGATTGCCGTGGCTGCTCCTCACAGCAATTGGCCTGGTGGCCATACTCAACCTCTCGGTGGGCGGCAAGCATGCCAATTTCATCCATCAGCACCATGACACTCACGAGCAATCGCCGATGGAGAGGTTCGAGCGCGTCACGGCATCGGACGTGAAGCGATTTCGGGGAGCCCACGCCATCAGCGATCGAGGGATCCCCATCGCAGCCACCAACGGCACTTGGTCGCTCGCCGCCGCTCGAGGCAGCGACGGCGCCCGAGGAGGAGGCGAACCCAAAAGTCGAAGGCAACAGATCCTCGACGTGTGCGGCGACCTCTGCGACCTCTCAAGACCCTTGAGGACGCCCGACCCTGACTTTGGATACTTCGGCGAGACTACCTCTCCGATAGACTGTCCCGCCCTCTTCGCCTCGACCATACTCGACGATCCGGGAAACTTCACCGTCCCGCCGAAGCTGGACGACATACCTCCAGAGTTCGTCGACGATTTTCGCATGGGAGGGAGAGCTCGACTGGAGAAGTGGTGGATCCAGGTAAGGACTCACACTTTCCTCTTAGATGTTTCAGCCATCACTACTTACCTGCAACACATTGCTATTGAAAGGACATGTTCTTGGGGCGGAAAGCTAAGGTCCCACACTGGAAGCGAGAAACTATCGAGGAGTGGAAGGGCATGGCGAGGCGGAAAGATTTTACCCAGTTTGGCAACTATCAGATCATCGATCGAAGCACCCTTTATGATGTTTTGGTCAAAGTTTCCAGAGTCCAAGATCAATCCGTCTTGGTAATAGGGAGCGAAAGTCCGTGGGTTGAGGCCATTTGCCTGGCAGCAGGCGCGCGTAAGGTGACTACTCTTGAATACGGGCATATCATATCAGAGCATCCGCAGGTCGTGACGTACACTCCTGACAAATTCCGACGGGCCTACCTGGAAGACCGATTGGAAAAGTTCGATGCCGTTGTTTCGTATTCGTCGTTAGAACACAGCGGGCTGGGACGGTATGGTGATGCATTGAACCCCTGGGGAGACATTAGTGAGTGTTGCACTTGATTACATGTGTCAGCCCTCATCATCTAGTTCGTATTAGGTAGACAGCTGAGTGAGCCTTACCCTATGCGCGGATTCATTACTCAGTGGGCGTCGCACGGGCATGGTGTGTTACCAAGCCCCATGGAACTCTCACCCTGGGACTGTCTTCCGGCGATGATATCGTCTATTTCAACTCCGGTCGAATATATGGCAAGGAGCGATGGCCCTACGTTACAACCAATTGGAAAAGAATGAATTATTCTAGTGGGTGGGGACCAGAAGTTGTCGAGAACGCGCCAAAATTGACGAGACGACTCAGGGGTCCGAAAGGCTTTGAAATCTTCTGGAACCAAAGGTATGAGTATGTCTTGTGTTTGTCCCAGTTCGAGATAGCACCAAGCCTTAGCTCACTTCCTTGTTTGGAATGAAAGCTCCTTGGTCTTTCGTCGGTCTGGCCTTCCTGGTACGCCTGATGAGTTGACAGATTCTAGTCTTTTGGTGCCCCGCTGAGAGAGATGAAAATACAATACAAAGCACTTACCCGATGCGATGCAAAGAAGGAAAGTGGGAATGCCACAAAATCTGGACACACTGAACAAGCAGAACATGGGGAGGCTTGATCTGATGATAAAGTGCCAGATACCAACGACCCAGTTCAATCATCTTGGATGAGTGCCCTATCGACGGCCCTCGCCGCCGCCGTGACCATCGTCGCTTCGGTCGATGCCTTCCAGCCGGTGTCCTGACCGGCGGCCTTGGCGCACCGTCGGCGTCGAAGCGCCCATTCGCCGCCACCTCGACCTTCGATGCCACTGACTGCAATCGACGCCGGTGCACCGTCATAAGCATGACGTCAAGCCGGTCGACAAGCCGGGACGGCGCGTCTCCCCCTCCTAAACCGACGTCGCTGTTCCGATCGGCGTCCGATAAGGCGCGTCGGTCCCTCCGGGGGCGCGAAGGTCGCTCTGACCGTCCTCCTCGCGTTGATCGCGTTCTTCCTGTCTTCCACCCGAGTAATGACTCACTCAGCCCACGCCGCGTCAACCGCGGCCGCCACGACGTCCACCCTCTCACTGACGCAGCGTCTCAACCCCTTCCGGACCCGGTCGGCGGACGAGATGATCGACGCGTACGTTCGCGATCGGCTCTTCGCGGACGACGCCTGCGATCCCGATCGAGTCGGCGTACCGAGAGGCCTTTGCGGACGCCGGCGGATCCGTCGGCGGGTCTAAGGGCGGCGCCTCATGGTCCGGAGCGTACCCCGCGCTCCTGGCCGAGACGGCGGGCAATGCACTCGTAAAGAAAAGTTCAGTCTGGTCCCTCCTCTCGACCTCCTTACCGGGAGCGTCGGCCTCGGGAGGGGAGAAGTACGACGGCATAACCGCCGTAATGAATAAGGCCTCAGACTTCCTCCAGAAGCTACATCGCGTCGTGTTGGGATTGGCGTGGGTGCTGTACATGGGGCTGCAGAGGCTTCAGATCGACAAGTCCGAGATGAAGATGTACGATAAGATCGCTGAGTGAGTCTTGTGTTGAGCGTGTGCGCTGCACGTTTCATTCCATCGTTTTGTTACCTTTGCAGGATGCTCTGTCTCGTTACTGATGCCCTTCTTTGCTGCATTTGTTCTTGCTTTCCGGGGTATTGAAAAAGGTCGGAGTAAAGCGAGCCTGCTTGGGACAGACTTTGGTGCAAAATCTGTACTGTTGAGAAATGAGCAATGTCAGTGGTTTGCGATTCTGGAACTCCAGCAGCAATAGCTAGGGGACGTTGGGACGAAGACAGGGAGTTGGATGGATTCCATGAGGACGTATGATTGATCAGCGAATCTAGAGACTTGAGCTCTGTTTACCACAGCATTCAAGTTTGTCGGTACGATTTACTTTTGCATTCATCCTAGGAAGGATAGGATATGCTATCCAGATGCGTGTTCGTGTGCGATGCTAGGGAGAAGTGATGGCGAGGCCTTCTAAGTAATCTTTGGTTTACACAACATAATAACAGACATCGTCTCCTTCGATGTCATTTCTCTACACATGAACACCTCTCGCACCTTGCAACTTCTTCTTGCAGGCAACAGCGAGGATGGAACTCTCACCCAAATTACACATTGAGCACTCTCAACCGAAATCTCGCCGCATCGATCACAAAGAGCTTGGTCTTCTTCTAAACATATAACAAGGCAGCGCACACATCCTTTTCTAAACATATC
>JALLOV010000410.1:0-10633 GCA_036939655.1 Thalassiosira allenii | reverse complement strand
GATGAGTCGGCTGCAATAGGGCGGCGACGAATTATCATGGTGCCGCCGCGGCGGCAGCCCTCCCGCAGCCACGGCTCTTCGATCGGCGATAATATTTTGGTACCAAAATTCACCTCCTACGTATGTATTCCTACAGTAGAAACATACAGCAGCCACTGCTATTGTCAAATTAGCGAAACTTACTGGGTTTATCTGAAGTTATTCCCTGGTTTTATTTGTATAAATTCCAACGTATATATGAGTAGGGGGTGAAAACTTTATTACTGTAACTATCACCTATGTACATAAACTCCCTCGGTAGCACTGATCTCATCGACCGATTCTGAACCGACTCCCTTATCGGGCGGATTTTTCCAGCCGAGAGTTTCCATAGCTGGGCCTTCAAACTTTTTCTGTCACTACGATAGCCAACTCAATGATCTAGTGACAGAAAAAAGAATGAAGGTCTAACTCCAAAACTCGCGGAGAAAAAAATTCGCCCAATTGGGGTTCCTGCAAAGCAAGGCAACCCAACGGTATGTGGGTGGCAGACATGACTGTTATCTTTAATCACTGATAGACAGCAGGGTGGATGAATTCCTATTTATAATTAGATGCTTTTGGCTCTATGGCCTCTTTTGGTTTTTGAATCTTTCTGATGACGATACGTATCTTGTATGTATGTTTGTAGGAATCATATTAATGAAGAAATGATAGAGATGTGACACTCACAGAAAATGTTTCCATTCTCGTCTGATCCTACAGGAGACTGGCATGAAAGAGTCTTCTGTGCCAGCATCGCCCAAATGATTAGGATCATGTATTCCTACAGTTGGTTCAAGCTGCCACCTGTTGTGGCCACCTATTGCCCCTACCATATCATTCAGATGAATGCCAGTGCCAGTTCAAAGATTGGATGAGCTGTCCATCTGAAAACACCGGACATCCATGATAATCACTTATGACTCTGATGTTTCGCCCGACAGAGGGCAATAGTGACTAATGTAGTGACGATATTATGAGAAATCACTCGCCGATTCTCATTCACACAATGACAGACATAATTCTTTGAGACATTTTCGACAGATCGTAAAGCATCTTCGGTACTGAATCCATCCGACCAGGACCTAATTTGCTAAGTAATACATGCAATTCTGAGTCTGAACTTAGGTTTTGACTTATCCACCTTTCTAAACCACAATATTCATGATTCATCATGTCTCAGGTGTCAATATAATGAGAACCCTAAAATGGCGGGAAAGATACCGAAGAGAAAGCCTCCAAAAGAAGTGCAAATAAGCTCCTCTCGATACTGGCAATCATCTCAGCAAATAGAACAACAGAGTGAGGCTGATAATATGTTGCATACTTATTTACACTTGTCATTGGTCACCATGTCGCCTTGGATTAACTAACTCATCTAAGGGATGGCCTCGGATACCAGTCCTTAGAGTGGCTTGCTTTGGTGATCCTAACGCTCCTGCAGGGATTTTTTCATGAGATATTTTAGCCTCTCATGAATCTGTGTCTTCAAATCCTCAGACAATGGGTCAATAATATCATGTGGGACAGGGATCACTGTCTCTGTCAAAGTGTTTTGTGTGCATGACGTAGCTGTGACCTTTCGGTACACAATTGCAGTGGACAGCTTGTCCTTGTTGGTAAATTTTGGTATTCCATGTAGCCAACGTCTAATGAGAGATCTGCCCAAAGGATATGGTCGCTCATCGTTGCTGTTAAGCACAAACAGAGAGTTGTCAACAAGCTTTATCTCTGTCCTGTAGGCATCTGTCCATTTGCTGCGT
This sequence comes from Thalassiosira allenii, assembly GCA_036939655.1. Taxonomy (NCBI): domain Eukaryota; phylum Bacillariophyta; class Thalassiosirophyceae; order Thalassiosirales; family Thalassiosiraceae; genus Thalassiosira; species Thalassiosira allenii. The sequence continues at coordinate 8,849 of JALLOV010000410.1, read as the reverse complement.
CTTTTTTTATTATTGGTTCCACAACTGGGGTGACGAAGACAGAACTGTTTCTTGAAGACAAGGTGTCTGGGATCACCCAGTGTCAGTATGCATGTAGGAGTGTCTTCTTTCTGTGTGTTCTTAGCCTGGCAAAAAACGCCGCTGCGGGAGAAGACATTGTCTGTGTGAAATCCAAGCATATTATTGGGTGATTGGTTGTGCTTTTTGAAATATAACAGAATAGTGCAGTGGTTGAATGGTTCGAGACACAAATGAGGTATCTTTCCACTTGTGATCAGCTGTTCAAGGTAGAGGAATATTTGATTCCCGATGATGTGCATTTCTTGTGTCATCTCTCTTGTGATTGAATAATCTGGGTGGGTCCCTACTGTCGATGCACCAGACCCAGTCCCATAGCAGTAGATGAGATCGTCCTCGCTGGGATGTCTGGCTCCGAAGAATTGTCTCAATACTGCTGGACGTGTGAGGTTACAATGGTAATGTTTGGAGCCTAGGGGCATGTCATATGATATTTTCAATCCATTGTCAGAATCGATTGGGTGATTAACCAGCTTTTGTGGGATGTGATCAGCAAGCTTCTTCAATGCATCAGGAAGAATATTCTCAATGAGAAATGACTCTTGATCAATTAAGTTCCTCTTAACAATTACTTTGTGTTTGTTGTTGGACTCGCAGCTCATTGTCTATGTGATTAGATGATAATATTGTGCCTGCGTGAAACTTCAGTTCTGAACATTGTGAGGTTGGAGTGTGGAGATTGCTTTTGAATCTTAATTGGATTCATTTTGTGTGCTAAATTCACACCTCTCTATTTCTGAAACTGTCGTGAATGAAAACTAGGGTAACCCCAACTCAATTAAAATAATGACAATGGATTAGTCATTAGTTTGCAAAACAAAACTTGTCCCCCTTTCTAATATTCAATATCAACCTCTATCAAAAAATGATAGACCCCCTACATAGTCAATTTTTTCATCTTGTCCCCAATGATACCACCACCTCAAACTAAACATCACAGATGGCACCTCTTCTCTCTCTAGACAACACCTATTACGGTAGACGAGGTGCTCGCGCCTACCTACGACTCGTCCTGCCATTCTTCTGGTCGCCCCTGGCCCTAACACGGCGTCTCTTCTCTTTCTGTAGTTCATCTTTTGTGTTTGACGATGAACCAGCTCCAGCCTTAGTGGAGGTTCTTGGTCTCTTCCCTTTCTGCTGGTCATCTTTTGCCTGTGAGGTCGAACCAGCTCCAGCTTTGGCGGGGGTTCTTTTTTTAATGGGTCCAGCCCCCTTGTTCTGTTTGGTGCTCTGTCTGGTGTTCTGTTTCTGTTTCAGTGAGCTTGGTTTCGACTCATTGGTCTGTTGTTGGGCTCTGGATTTCAATGATGGTTTACCAAGAGATGTCATGTATGACTGAAATTTTGCGGGGTTCAGTTTGCCATATTCCATAGAATGGCCCGTGATTAAGTTGAGAAACTTGTTCGTTTCATTAACATCCTGATGGAAGGAATTGCGGACTGAGGTCTCAAATGAGTCCACAATGTCCGAAAGAAAGTGGCTATTGTATGGACCCGCGAAATCAGTTGTGCTGTAATTGGAGAAGGATTCTTCTAACCATTTGTGAATGACTTCGTCAAAATTAGTCAGTGATGGCTGACTAGTGTTGTTGCTTCTGTCAATGACGTGATGGATAAATAATGATAGAGCAATAATGGGCATTCGATCATCGTCAGTTACTCTTCCCAATTGATGATCTTTGTGAATCTGTCCAACACGGTCATCCAATTTGTGTGTGTTGGCAGGTGAAAACAGGCTTTTTTCAACAAGAATGGGGCCCAAATGAACACATTTATCCAGGAGGCTGGAATTTTTGTTCCTGGTCCTATCAATCTCCTTGAGTAGCTTTAATCCAACTGGGTGAAGTGTCCTGAAGTTCCTGTAGAAATCATGGAGAGACACTAAAATGTACAGATGAGGATTGTGCAGCCTCTGCATCATCTGTGTCAGATCTGCTTCAGTGCATAATGACTGCAGGGATTCCCTGTGCTTGGCTGGGACCTTGTTTGATGCAACAACATAACACAGGTAAGACATTGAGATGAACCTGATGTGATCCTTCACTGGGTCTGGACAAGATGCTGACAACTCTTCCTGGGTCTGTAAATTGGTATCATGGGTAGGGTTTAAACCGGTGACTGCAAAGAAGCCTGCGGTGTCTCGGGCAATCCAAGAAATAAGGCTTGTTTGAAACAATGTGATGTCGATGTCTTTTCTTGAGGAACCCTCAGCTAGGAGACTTGTACATCTCCAGATTGTCGCCTCTAGGCATTTGGTGAAACATACAATCCACCGCAATTGGTGCCATACCTTGACACACTCAGGCTTCTGCTGAGAATGGGGGTATCTTAAGAGACATAGAAAACCGACAATGGCGCTATGTGCAGTTGGGGAGATGCATGACCAAAGGGCCAGCATCAATGATGACTTTGATGCCTCATGATAGAGTGTTGTGAGTTTTTGATCGTCATTGTTGGTTGCTTCAAGATCAGGCGGGAAGGAGCTGATGGTGGACACAAGGTCATCGCATTTGTGGCAAAGTCCACCGTCCAACTCTAACATTGCAGATGGGAAGGGGGTGCTGTCAAGAGTAGTCTTGAATGTGTTGGAAGCAACCTGCAATGCTTGATTCCTCCATTGGATAATGTGGTTGAATGTCTCATCAGCTGCATTGTTCGTGATCAAAGATGAAAATGTTTCATCATCCCACAGGGCGCCCTGTTGTTCGTAGGTCCGTGAACACAATCCTGCGATTACTTCGAAAATTGTTGGTTGAATATTTTCCTTCAGTTGTACAAAAAATGGGCTGCTGCGGTCCATTTCCATCTGACGATGCTCGTCATAAGTGATAAGTGACATGATCAAAGATCTTTTTGATGATTCCGAAATGATCAAGTATTTCACTTCCAGTTTCGATGAATCTGAAATTTATGAGCTTCCGCATGTCCAAGACAAAAAACGAGAGTAATCCTTCATGAAGGAACTGATACAAACCTTTTTGATATTCATGCCGTTTGATGTGAAGCAAGAAGATGATATCTCGAACTTCAACGAGGATAGACTCTTTTACTTCTTTCCTTAATATAAATGGTGTCAGCTTTCACCACATTACTTTATCTTCATAAAATGTGTTTAGGTCTGAAGGAGTTCACATTCGTCGCTGCTCAGCGAAAAAGGGGAAACTAACAAACATCAAGACCAAGCAGGATGAAATTAATGTGTATAAAGTTACTTGATAATCATAGGTACATGAGAGAAATAAATGTTCGACACTTTATCTTGATAACTCAACAGGTACTCATATTATTTTTTTCCCTTCGCTTGTGGCTTCTTCTCCAAGTCCTTGTCGGCGTCATCCTGGTCTTCGGATTCAGAATCATCAGAGCCATTTCTTGATCCCAATTGCCCCAAAAAACACATCTGGGGGGTCCTACCTGCTGGTTGAGATGAAGCAGCCACTGCATTATCCAATACGCTCTGCTCAGTATTTACTGTGGCCACAGTGCTGCTGTCACCAATCTGTGGTGCTGATGGATGCACATTAGCACCCACGTTTCGTAGAAAATGCTTCAGTGTGTCAGGTTTTGCACAGTGTATGGTTAGAGTGCGCTTCTGGGAATCAGCATGGAACCTTGCCCCCGTAAGGTGTGATGCCAACATCCTCCATTGCTCTACGATATTTGCTGCTACCCGGGTTGAGAGTGAATGAGTTTGATTGGGATGATGAGGGGTCATTGACTGTGATGCAGCCGCAGTCATTGTAGCTAGCCCAAGCCGATCCATGGTTTCTGGCGATAAGTTCATTGACGCGCCTGGCAATGTAGCAATCTCGTTTCTTGAGGAAAGTGAACTGAGGTCTCTGATTTTCCCAGGAGGGTCCGTGTTTGAACCAGGAAATAGGAGATTGTTCTCAATTTCCTCAGTGAGGAAAGCATGGAGTGGGTCATTTACAGTCAACATATCAGGGCCATGAAGGGCTTGATTCTCATGAGATTCGCCTTGGGAAGGGTTCGCTGCAGCATTGCCTTCGACGTGGGTGGTGTCCCTTGAAGTTTCCTCACTGACACCCGCTGTAGGGGCAGATTCAGAGGGTTGTTTACCCTTATCACGGTGGCGACCCTTGCCACGACCGAGAGCCCCTGTCGGACTGACGTCTAAATTCTTGCCACGACTGACTCCTCCTGTCGGACTGACATTTGTCTCCTCTTTCTTATTGTCATCTTGAGAATTGCTGTCATTGTTGTCCTGGGTTTGTGCCGGTGGTTTCATCTTGGACAGGTCTTTCTGAGCTTTCCCCCTAGCTTTGGTTGGAGAGGTCTCTTGCTGCTCCTCCTCTGAACCTGATAAATCCTCCTGTTGTTGTTTGCTCTTTGCACCCTCTGCCTGCTCTGCTTCAGAATTTTGTTCAGAGTTGTCATGGTCCTCATCTAATCTTGCCTCTTCCGTTTTTCTCTTCTTCTTATTCTTCTTCTTCTTGCTCTTCTCATGGTCCTCTTGTTGAACGCTGTCACCCTTCTTTTGGTCATCCTGACCTTCTCCATTTTCCTGCTCCGAATGAGAACTGTCCTCAGTCCAGACTGTAACGCGAACCCCCCTCTTCTTCTTCTTCTTCTTCTTCCTCTCCTTTTGTTCTTGATCATCTTTGCTATTTCCCTCGACTGAATCCTCGGTGTCAGTTGCACCGGTTTCAACAGGTGCTTCATGATTGGCTCTGGCCTCTTTGCCTGTGCCCGACACCTGGGGGCGAGGAGGAGGTCTGAGTGACTTGCCCTTGTTTGGGCCATGGGGGAAGACTTTCCTTGCGGATGGTGGTGCACTTTCACTTGCCTTTGGCGGACGTTTTGAAGGTGGTTGTTCATCATCATCTGCTGCCCTGGCTTGGTTTGACCTTTTCCTGCTGCTCTTGGCATTCGCTTCATTTGACTGCTTATCTCCTTCATTCGACGGTGTATCTCCGCTCTATGTTTGATTAGGGTTAGGTAATTAATTTAGGAGAGGGTTAGGGTAATTGAGAAAAGTGGGGGTTAATGATAGATGCCAAATTCAGATAAGATGTTTTAGGGTTTGAACTCACACTCTCTGTCGGGTTTTTTTTTTGGTCTTGCTCAGTCTTAAATTTGAAGTTCCTGTAGATCCCTTTGATGATTTGTGGGATAAATCTATCAGTAATCTGATTTCGGTAGATGCCAGGGAGGGTTGTAAATTCGTGTGTAAAGGATCTGGTTCTCCTGCCATCCTGCATCTTCTCATACTGGGGGTGAGATGGGTCTGATTTGACATAGGTTAACTGAGATGAAAAAATGTAAAAGGCAGGGCAGATTGAAACCATGAAAGTTCCTCACCGAGCCTTCCCTCATAATCCGGGTGACGTCTGTCATAAGTGGCATCATAGTTCGAATCACCAGGCCGGGGAAGAGTGTTGCTGTCTGGGTCATACTGTTCACTGTAGGGCTACATGTCATGATTCAAAAGTGGTCGGTGAGTATGTAAGGCAGTTGTGTTAAGTGATAATTTTCACTGGAAGCTCACATCGAGAGTTTCGTCATAGCTATTGGAGTCCGGATCTAATCGCTCACTATAACCTTGAACACTCTTATATTTCCTTGGGTTGAACTCCTGTTTAAAAGATGATGAGATGAGATGAGATGAGATGACATGAGATGAAGAATAAATCAAATGTCGAAAGATGCATCATGGAGGGTACATAGGTAGGTACTTACTCCTGAGAGGGAAGCGGCAGGAAGGACTACCACAGAGCAGACTGTTTCGTCCATTGAATCGCTAGGAGGTGGCCTTGAAAAAGGAGAATAACTATCCGACCCGCCATCTGTCAATTTCAGTAATCTGCCAAGATCAGTTTTGTCCAACTGTTTCTCTTTGGGTGTCTGTGCTGATAGGGGGTTCTTCTTTCTGTAAGGTCGATCAGGATCTCCGAACAGCATGTCTGTGATTTCTTGATGATAAAGCGCTCTCCAGGACTCAGGCAAGTTCTTTGATGTTGACTCTAGCATGGCATCCTCAAAAAAAGATTTTTTGTCATGGTCGTCCGAAAAGGGGCCGACTGGAGCAGATGGAGATTGTTTCTTCTCAGTTTTGAGAGATTCAGGGATGGTAGGGTCATACTGGCCCCCTACATGGTCCTTAGGGTTCCCAACCAAATGATCCACACGGACTTCCAAGTACTGAGTGAAAAGTACTATCATGAGCCTGAGGTAATCTTCTGGCTCCCCTGATGAAAAGTTTGTGTTTGGGTGGGGGCAGGTGAGGGTGCTGTGTGTAAGAGAATAAAAGATAATTGAATAACTTACCTTCTGCTGACAGCCCCAAGAGTTTTCTGAACTGGGTCAGGGTGGTATCATCGCTGGGTGAGTGGTGGGAAATCACTAACTTGGCTTCTTTTGATATGTCCTCCTTCCAGGAGTTTGGAACAACAGGATAGACACCAAGATTGTTATATTCATCAATGACAGGGGAGAGTGTGTTGTCAATGAGGCTGACCCACAGCAGGTCAAGAGGGACATTCATCAAAGGGACTGTTCTGCTTCTTTTCCCGGATGGCTTCGAGGCTATGCCTGCAAGTTTCATCGCTAATGAACTTTTTTGGACTGAATGGTTCAGGGCAGCAAAAACCGTGCCGATGAAAATCTTCTCACGATCGACACTTGAAATGGACACTTGATGTGCCATCGAGTTCTTGGCCAACCTCAACTTATAGACACTGTCACGAGCTCTGTGTGAGATGAAGGAGAATGCAGCAAGCTGAAGAATAGCAATTCCAGTTGAATTGAAGCATGTAACGCCCGCTTGCTTGGACTTTGTGTAGCGTGCATCATCGAAGATATCTCTGTCTGGGTGTTTAAGAGCCTGATAGCCAAGATGAGAAGTATTGTTCTCGAAGAAGGAGAAGATTGAAAGGGTGCGGCCGACATTTGATTTGAAGGGCTTTTTGCTCTTGGGGTCTGGTTCAACCGACCTGACAAAGGGGGTGTTAGGCAGTCTTTGGGTCCTCATCTCAAACAGAGCCAAGAAATCAAAACTCTTCAAATCGTCGACAGAGTTGCTCGTCCCCCTGAGATTGTCAAGTTGAGGCTTGGTTTTGGTAATCTCATTGAGTTTGAGAATCAGTGGCTTGATTTTGTCGAGAAGAACAGACTTTAACCACATGCAAATGAATGGCCTGAGAAAATGTTCACCAAACCTCGCGTTTGCACCGAGATTGAATGTTTGTGGGATGAGGTCTTCTGACAGCCACTTCATGCAGTCATTGTCAGTTTCGAAAAAATCTCTGAAGACCTCAACCAACAGTTGCCTTCCCCTGACGGAGATTTCCGGAGTTGGAGTTTCATCTGATGTCTTACTGGACTTGGACATAGGGTCTTGTGTGCAGAGCAGATAATTGTTCCCCGTGACTTTCAAATCAAGAAGTTTCCTGATTTTTGAAGTTAGGGTGAACAGGTAGTAACGATCCTCTGGGGGAGATCGAAAGTGGAGTTCATTCAAAAGATGTGCCAGGAAGTCGATTGGCCCATGGGGACTTGCAAAGTCATGATGGCCTTGTACATCTGTGCTTAACAGCTCAAACAGTCGCAACATATCTAAATCGATTGGCCTTGCCTCTGTTGGGACATAGTATGTGCACTGGAAAGGCATGCAGGTGACACCTGGCCGAAAGTGCAATGGATTGTTTGCATACCCTTGCAAGACGTTCTTCATCTTCTGCTGGAAGGAGGTGTCATCGCCTCCTACATTCAGGGGGGTTCCACCAAGACCCAGCTTCAAAGTTTTAGTGCGATGCATCCCATCGATGACATGACCAATAACTTTGGTTGCTCTTGTAATCCAGTACTGTAGAAACAGTCTGATATTGCCCACAGGGTAGTTTCTTTCTTTGTCAGAACCGGCCTCACCAAGCTCGTCAATTAAAAAGAGACGGACAGCTTGACTATAATTGTACAAGTCGTCTTCTTCTTCAACAGTTTCGTGAGATCTGAGGAATGCAACCATTTGTTCTCGAGTGACCCCGATCTTTTCATTCAGGAGGGCATTGTACCTTTTTACGACTGACAGGGGATCCGAAAAGTCGAGTTCCTCAATGTTCATGGTGGGATCAACCCATTGGAATGCTTTGGTCCATATGTTCTCATCCAGATGAGTAGCGACATATTGAGTTGGGGAACCATCCTCAGTGGAGTGAAGACGACGTGGATCATGTTCATTGTCCGCGTTGATGGGAGATATTTCCAGTGATGTGTAGACAATCCTGAGGGGAGTATTGAGAACTGATGATGACATCATATTCACGCGATCAACACTCTCTTGAACAAACTTTAGAAGAATGTTCTTTGACGAATCTTGGCATGTAAAGCGAGACCTATCCAGTGTACGAAAGTTTGCTTTGACTTGGATAATTTCACCAGGATCCGACTGAGGATTAAGTTCGTTGTCTAAGACCATTGAGGTTAGGAGAATGACCTGAGGAGCGACAATCATTGTCCCGCATGGGAGCCTTTCGTGATTGGCTGATGCCATGATGATGGTGATGGATTTTGTGTGATTGGACAAGAAAGGGGTTGTGTGTGACTGATCCGGATTGAAAATTATGAGAGGAAGCTGAAACCCTGTCCAAATATGAATCTATGAATTCCTATGTAGATCCAAACTGGATTTCAGTTAGATCTGTCCTCGGAGGATTTGGTTTTAGAATCTTTCTAGTATCTTTGTGTCTCCCGCCATTTCCGAGGCGGATCGAGCCCGGCCGCCCTCGATTCGTCCTTGGTCTGTCCGTCGCCAGC
>JALLOV010000409.1:0-10625 GCA_036939655.1 Thalassiosira allenii | reverse complement strand
ACATTGCTCTCTCCCGTATGGGAATAGAGATGGCCGATTCTGTGTTGCCAGTTCTAACTTTGTCAGGCGTCGACTCAACTGTGCTGCGACGAAAGCAATGGGTCGATGAGGGCATTCACTATCATTGACTGACTCCAACGATACTGGGGTCTCTGTATCTTCTTTGGCCTGTTCAGGTGGTGTTTCTGATGGTTCGATACATGCCATGCCTTTTGTTTTGCTTCTTGAATGGTGCTTGAGGATAGGCTCCTCATTGTTCTGTCCATGTTTATGGTGATGATGGCGATAACTTCGATGCATGACGTTGTCATCATCGTCAGGTGCATGATGGCAACGATGATATGGTGGTGGCGGCGACCACGGTGATGGTGCTTCTTGACCTTTTCAGACCAGGTGCAGAGCCAAAAACATTCAGCCGGCAAGTTCGCATTGGTGATTGTGAATATCTACTGATTGTTCCTAACGGTTTCTCTTTTGGTCTCTTGTTCATAGGTGCTAATAAGCCCATCTCGCCAGATGAAAGTAAGGTGGGTGGCGCGCTAAGCTCAATTTTCAGGTTGGTCTTGGACATGAACATGAACATGCAACTGGCTCCTGGAAATCACGCACCTGAGTCCTGATGCTCTCATAAAAATAGCATTCTTCACATGTAAAGTTGATTAGAGTTCTCACGGTTTGGTCTTGATCATAGGTGCTATGCGAACGCATCTTGCCAGATGCAGCGAAAGTAAGGTGGCGCGCTCAAGCTCAATCTGAAGCGAACCGTGATGGTCTTGGACATGAACATGCAACTGGCTCCTGGAAATCGGGCAACGCACCGGCGTCTGATGCTCTCACAAAAATAGCACTGTTCAATTGTAAACATCGATTCCCCCTCAAGCGCGCCAATTTGTTGAGAACACACAAGATACATACACGATTTCCTCCACTTCCTCGAGTATGTTGCGCAAGGCTCTCCTATTCATCTGCGCACTGACGGCTGAAACCGCCCAAGCGGATGATACTAAGACTCACCTCCGGAGTCACCCTGGAAACGACCCTCGGCGCCTTCAGACTTGCCCTGCCGGTACACCAGCCAACTGCTATGATGGCTGCTACGACTTAGAAACAAGCATGAAGAACTGCGGATCCTGCGGCAATGAATGTCTCGCCGGCCAAGCTTGCGTCGGTGGAGTTTGCAATTGCCCCTCAGGGTTCCAAACTTGCGATGGAGCCTGCCGCGACCTTCGGGTCGACAATGATCACTGCGGTAGCTGCCTCAACGATTGCAGTGATGGAAGCAAGTGTATTGCCGGCAATTGCATCAAGACATGCCCTCCAGGTACACCAACCAACTGCTATGGCGGTTGCTTCGACTTGGAAACCAGTGTGAAGCACTGCGGATCCTGCGGCAATGCCTGCAGCGATGGCAAAGCTTGCATCGGTGGTCTCTGTACTTGCCCGGCAGAGTACCGAGATTGCAACGGGGAATGCCGCGATATCCGGGTGGACAACGACCACTGTGGTCGCTGTAGCAATGTCTGCCCGGATGGAAGCAAGTGTACTGCTGGCCGGTGCCTAAAGACATGCCCTCTAGGTACACCGACTAACTGCTACGGTTCCTGCTACGACTTGGAAACGAGTGCGAAACACTGCGGAAGCTGTGGAAATGCCTGTCGCGACACCGAAGCCTGCGTCAACGGTGTGTGCACGAGTATGGGCCCAACAAAGATCGACGCCACCACTCTACCGATTTCTGTTCAGGGAGTCACCAACCCACAGGGCGATGGCGAGGCTCTGTTCGAGTTCGTTGCTCCAGATGTAGGAGTGTACGTGTTTGATACCAAAGGCTCATCATATGATACGGTTCTGTATGCTGTGGAGATAGGAAGCTTCAGCTGCAAGGAAACTGCCAATGCAACGATGACATCAACGACGGTAGTGGTTCATTTCAGTCATCCCTGACAATTGATGTGACGGGTGTGGGCCAGCGGTTTCTCTTGATTGTTGACGCATACCATGAACTCTTTTCACCGAATCAGCCTGCTGGTGGCCCGTTCGCTCTCACCGTCAGTAAGATGTGATTTGCGAGACTCTTCGGCGTGCACCTTGATCCTCAAGACTCAAAATATCATTCATAATTCATACTGGCCTGCTGAATTAGGCATGTTCAATTCTGTGGTGGAACATGTCAGACCCCAACATCCCAGAGGAGCCCCCATTTCCTCCGACGCCACAACTTCCGATTTCATACCACCTGGGTACAGAGGACCATCACCCCCTTCTGTGTCTTCAACGGACCCGGGGGACTCCGGCGAGTAATATTTGGTTACAACCACGGGAGTAGAATCATCAACAGTCTCGTTAGGTGCAATGTGGTGAACCTGTCTGCTTATGCGGAAGAAAGAGTCTTGAACTACGAAATAAGATGCTAAAACATGTTTGCACGACAGCCCATACACGCAGCTTATCTGCTTACCTATCTAGGCGTGTTGCTTTGCTCAAGTCAGAGAATAGTTACCATCTGCCACTTTTCAGCTCAAACAGGATTAACGGTGGTGGCGTTGGTTGTCGTACCAGTGGGTGATAGAAACTGGGTGCGGCCGCGATTAGGCATTTCGGCAAGGAGTGACTTCATCACGTTTAATGACGTCCATGGCATCTTCATGTAGATCATTATTTCTGTCACGCCCTCGCTTCCTCCCCGAGAATCAAAAATGCACCTAATGCAGCTTCTTATTTTCGGGATTGCAATCCTTCACTTGCATCGTGTGCCAAACTCCCTCCCTCCACGAAGCGGGCTCCCTGTGGCGTGCGTACGAGAGCGTCTGCCTGTACCCGGTAGCGTTGAAGTACCAACGATTCTCTTCCAGGGCGAACAGCTTCGAGATGTCCGGACTCTTAAGCTGGGGCGACTGCCATTTCGCGTGGATTGATTTGACTTCAGAGGAGAAGAACGGAGGTCTCGTCAGTGTCGTGATTCCAGTTTGTATACTTTGAAGTGAAAGAATCAAAACGCAAACTGCGGCAGCCATGGCACTCACACGAAAACGAACCCTTCGACAACGGTTCCAATTTCGGCCCACTCCGATCCCGAGGCTGGAGGTGGTAATTCTCCTCCATATCTTTGCGTCCTGCCCAGTGGCTCCCGATCAAATCCGGTCTCATTTTCGGGAGCGACATCATCGGTGGTAATTTCGCAACCGGCAAAGAGTACATCCAGTTGAACACCTGGCTGCCGACGTCGTTCGCGACAAGGAACGCCCTGCACTGCTCGACGAGGCCGTCGGCTCTGAGGCCTTTCGCGATCTGCGCCATCGCCCCCCGAGAGTAGAATATGGGCATGCCCCGCGGATACCGAAAGTTGTCCCCTCTCGCGGTGCTGCAAATATTGTCGAGGTGGCCGATGTGTTTCGCTTCGTTACTTCGAGGGATCATTGCCATGGGAAAGTCGGGCCGATGCCGACGCAAAGCTTCCGCCACGAACTCCTTCCTAAGGTACACATCGTCGTCGAGGTAGCCGTACCAATCGTATAGCGGATAATCCCTTCCTTCGTACACCGCCAGCAGTCCCTTCTGCATCTTGCAGCACGAGCCGTCGCCGAAGTACCCCTCCGGACAGTCCACGTATATCGGTCGGAGGCGACGGCAGAGGGCGCCCCTGCAGTGCCTCTCGAACGGACCCCGGGACTCCTCCGAAAGCACGACGTAGAGCATCGCCTCGCGCTTCGACCTCGGCGTTTCCCCCGCCGCGGGCGCCGCCCAAGTCTCCACGGCCGGCAGGAGGTTGTCGAACAACCTGGAGGCATCCCCGGCCTTCGCGTACGAGAACGTCACGAACGCCACGCGCCGGGTGGAATTTTCGTCAACCTGGGACAACTCTTTGTGCGCCTTTCGGAAGTCGCCCTGGGACCTCCTCCTCGTTTTGGACCGCGAGCTCGCGACCACGGACGCGGGACCTTGCACCGCCAGCTGCACCAGCCTCGCGGCTAGGTACTCCAGGCACAGGAACGCGAAGAAGGATGCGAGGAACGGCGGGCGCGAGAGGGCGGCCCGCGCCCTCAGCTGGACCAGGTGCAGGCGCGACATGGCGAATTATCGCGATTTATTCTCTTCGGAGGCCTACGCTCGTTCGTCGTCATTCGTCGTCGGCAGGTCGCACCCCGACCCGTCGTCTCGTCCGCGCCGCGAGCGGTGACGCCGCCTTCTAATGCTCGCCGCCCGATTAACATCGGGCACCGCCCGCGTGAATCTTGGCGCGCTGGAAGCTGACCGTGCTGGAAGGAAGGGCGAGGAGACGGACGGCGGCGCGAATCAAAGCGCTGGGCTCGCTGGGCTGAGGGGGTGCTGGGGAGTCGATTGGGGCGCATGCAGCTATGTGGTTCAGGCCTAGTAATAAGGGGCCATAGTGGAAAAAAAATTACCCCCATTTTTTATTGCAGGTCCTAAAAGTACTCAGTCTGGTGAGTATCACACATATCTTTTCGGTTTCTGAAACCAAATATTGACTGAGATATGGCCACGCCAATATAGCACGCCAGAACGAGCCGTTTTCAGACCCGGCCCGTCGTTAATCAACTAGTAAACGGGCAGTTATTGTTACTCTTGGCTTGAAATTTGCTCATTAACTCATTGCTGTATGCTTATACCATGTTTGTGAAGCTCAACAATGGCTGTGGATCTCAGAAAAGTCATATTATTGGGGGATTGATAGTAGGTTTGAATGACGGTAATGTTGATGGTACAGCAGTCGGGCCGATCGGCCGAATTTGTTATACTATATCGTCTTCGTCTACATCTACCATATCGCCCTCGTCATCTCCAATGGTAACAGCGGCAGTATCATCAATGCCGCTGTTTACAGAATCATCATCATCTTCTTCAATTGCAGCATCATCTTGCACTGTGTATTGAAAGTGTGGGTCAACATCCCGACTCGTATTGAATGCAGCGTTTACCGCGGGTACAATGGCGTCGCCACCCCAGGCTTCCTCGACGTACCGAACAAAAAGGAAATAGATATCATTCTTCTTCACCGATTTGTGGTCAATGATGGTGCCCCCACCATCTTTTTTGAGGAATGAATAAATATGACTTGTCACCTTCTTGGTAGTCGCAATGTAACTCGAAACAATTTCTTTTGCTTTGGTCTTGCTCGTAATGATATCGTAGATCGAACCCTTCGCATAAAGACTGCATCCGTTGGCACCCCAGTTGTAGCAAGTCTTTTTACCGCCCACACACTGATACTTCCTCTCTAGTAGCTTCATAACTCTCTTGCTCTTCTCCTTCCCATCCGCTCCTGTCACTGTCTTTTTTACTGTTTCGACGAAAGGCAAAGAATCCATGAATATGAACGACTTACGAGCAAGCCTCCACATTTGTTTGTATTCGGTGTTCGGCTTCACTTTGTCCCAGAAAGTGCCTACCATCATCTCTTCAACCTTCTCTCGCCAAAGGAGCACAGTTTGATTGAACTCCATAATTGCATCATTTGTGGGCTTCATTGTCCTCGCCAACTCTCGCACCCTATCTGCTGTTAGATGGGTTCGAGTGAGACGGCTCGCTCTGGCATCCTCATACATGATCTCGGTGGCCAAATTGTCCTTGTCCTGAGCTCGCCTGCCCCGCTTCTCATTCCAGTGTGACATTGTTGGGACCTCCTCAGGATCCAGCTCGTTGGATATCATGTCCTCAGTCTCTTCTGCTAGAGCAATCAATTGGCTGCCAATCATCACCTTTTGCCGAAGGTTCTTGTCATGCTTCCCTGCCTTCTTTCTCTTATCCCTTCTTTCACCGGACTCGTCTGCAATTTCTCGCCTCGCCCTCCTCATTTCGTACTCTTGGTGGGCAGAAAACTGTCGATGATGATCTGCCTGATCCATTCCAACCTGAGATCGAAGATTGGAACGCATCATCCCGTGGATCTGCTCAGCCAAGCGGCTGTTCGACATCATCACTCCAAAGACTGCGTACAAGCACTCAAAGAGAACAGGGTACTCAGTTGCAAATGTGACAATGTAAATCACACCCTCACCCAGTTCCCCCTCGGGATCGGGATACACTTTGCTGAGCTTTTGCAAGTCTTCTACTAGACAAGGCCAATTGAGGCAGAATTGTTGCCAGAAGTGGAGCAAGTCGTTGATTGTAGTATCGCTGTGAGTGAGAAGCTCGTACATCCACTGCTCGTCGGGCGGCCTCTCATCTGCGGTTGCATAGATGTACGTTCCATATCCACCGCCAGGATCTCTGATTAGCGCCACTCCGGGGACCCTATGCGCATACTCATGAAGAACTGAAAGAACGGCTCGTAAGAAGTCAGGGCCACGCTTGCGATTCGTCAGGAGAAGCAAGAGGATGGGCGGGCTCAACAGATATCGCCCTGCGATCTTGAGTATCTCGTCCCGCCCGGCTGTCAACCCGCGCATAATCTGCTGTTTGCGGCGTTCAAACTCTTCGCCCGTGAAGTTACTGTGGAGGTACTCCCAAGTCTTGGGCATGCACTGACGGGGATCGGCGACGGCTTTATTCCACCAAGGCATCTCGAAGTCCCAGAAAAAATCGTGTATTTCGAGCATACGGAACCCGCATCGATTGTGGAACGGCCCAGTTCTATTCATCCACACATAGCTCTGCTCGAAGTAGTTTCCCAACTCGGCTTCGAAGAACAGGGCCAGGATGATGGCAGGTATGCAGAGCCAGCGCGCGATCTCCCCGCCAACACGCCTCATCCAATCAGTACGAGAATTGTTTGCAAAGTGGAGGGCCCAGGCTATAAGACACATGACACCTCCCGTCGTGTTGATGTCCAGCAAGGTTAGAACATAAGCTGCATAGCGCTGATTCACAAGCCATCTCTGCTGGCGCTCGCGCTGCGTCTTCACCTTCACTTTCTTGCCAGTTCCCTCCATGACCTCGTCCATCCTCGCCTGTGAGTAGCCAGGCCTCTTGGAGTGCAAGGAGTGCATACTCATTAGCAATTGGCGGTGATGGCATTGCTCGTGCTCGCCGTTAACCGTGTCACCTGCCATGCCCCAGCTGGCATGCATACAAGCCAAAGCTCCCCAGTGATAAGCGTCGCCCATCCTGATTGGACGCACACGCACTCCGTTGATGAAACTGACATTCTTCTCGGCTTCACTTCCTTCGTAGTCTACGCGGTCTCGTATCTCATCCACAGTGGAGAAGAGTTCCGCCTGAGCCGAAGGTTCGTTGTCGTTGCAACCGCCGTTCACGTACACCGCCCCACCCAATCCCAGAGCATTGATGATGTCCTCGGCAATCTTCTTGTACCCGTCGGCCTTCACTTCACAGGGCGATGTCGTGATGAGCCGAAAGGTTGGTTGGACAGGTACATTGATATGGTCTTCCGACTCCTCTATCTCCTCGAAGTCCGACGCAAGCGTGACTTTGCGATTTCTATCATGATGTTTTGAATCATCAGAGGTATAGTAGACCCACATCTGAAAGCCATGCTTCGTCTTCTTCGCAATCTTCTTTATGAATCGTTTCGTCCGGACCTTGTTGTCGACATCGAACAGCCTCATGACGTTGGCCCAGATCGACGACGCCGACGCCAGCTTCTTCAAGGACATGGGGATTCCCATAATCAGAGTATAAAAGTATACCCACAACGTGCCAAGCTTGTCGATCGGGAGGTTATTTGCTATCCACGTTGCACGAAGAACTGTGATGGCGAACCAATTCAACTCTGGCTGACGGTTGCCGTCATTCAGTTTGTAGTTGTCCGCCTCGACGCGACACCCGGAAGAGAACCTTTCTGCAGCTTGGTCCCACTGATACAAGAACTCGTCGGGGTACGGTTCTAGTTTCATCTTGCCTCCCATATGCAGTTCCCAATCTTCGCGAGCGGCGCTAATGTTCCTGCGCGCGTTGGAAATGTTCCATTTCGACATCGCGCAGAGCTCCATCGGGTCGAACGTCTTCGGAAGGTCGACTCCCTTCTTCTTCATCTTGCTCTCCAGGCAATCCCATGATATTTCTTCGGTGATGTGAAGATGAAACAGCAACTCCAACGCCGCAAGCTCGGTGAACATGTCCCAGTTTATGACTCCTTCCTGCGTGCAGAGCAGGTTGTCGAGGCGGAGACTCTCTCCCAGCTGCGTGCTCTCGGGCAGGGCAGGGCTGGAGTCGGAGGTCGGCCTCGTCGGCGTGGTCTCCGTACGCCGCACTGCATTCGGAGAAGTGCGATTGCTATTTCGAGAGGGAGGCGCGCCGCCCAGCACCGACACACGAGCCGACCGCGTCGATATGTTCTTCAATAGATCGGGGTCTCCCTCGCGGAATTTGCCGACGACGTTGGATGCCACCAGCATGATACGAAAGTCTTGCTCGATAAAGTCCAGGTCGAGAGGCCGGAAAGATCGACGCCGGATTTCACTAGACGTCATCTCAATGTTGTTCCATATCGTATCCTTGAATTTGGCGGCTATAGCTGGAACATCAAAATTTTTGTAAGGTATTCCCTCTCCGTCTCCCCGGAAGTAAGCCTTGAACAGCTTCTGGCGGCGACGGATGACGTAGATTGGGAGTACAGCAGGGTCGTCCTTTCCGTCGTGGCCGATCTGTCCGGGATCGCATTCACCGATTAGCTGATTGACGATCATCGATTGATGCCTGGCCGTGATAGGGAACTCGCTACCAAAATGGAACCATCGCGGCTCGCGCTTCAGCGGAATCTTCGGATCCGCTAGATCTCCCCCCCGGAATACCTCCTTCTTTCCGTATTGCTGGATGCGAATCCCCAGTGCGTTCCCCTCGTCCTTCAAATTAGCCTGCAGAATGGAGGTTGATTTGTTGGTATTCTTTTTCTTATTGCCTCCGTATCCAGCATTGATGCAGGCGATGAGGGAGGTCAACGCTTCAGACTGCCCATGGACACCCTTTCCCGTTGGGATACCGAGGTAATTTGCGACCACGGTCTCATGAATCCAAAACACCGACTGTGGAAAGGTCAGCAACTTTTGACAGTAACCTTCGAGACCTGCCTCGATCATGTAATACGCGGCGTGTTGGCTCGGCATGATGTCACAATATCGGATTTGTTCCGACGGAACTTGAACACGGCTCGCAGGATGTGGGATACCAAGACGGCCACGCACACGACAAAGACGCTCGACTGATGTCGATCTAATTGCTGGATGTGGACGAGGGGGCAATAGCGGATGCAATCCCCGGTGATATGCAACGTAGTATGATGCGATGCGCCCGTCGTCATCCACGACAACTCGATGTGGGGTGCTCGATCGATCGATGGAGGACGGGCGACGTGCCGCAACAGCTTCGACAAGACGGACCGCGGCGTCGTTGCGCTGGACGCCCGACGCCCCCGTGCACTCTCTCGGGTTAGAACAGCCTCTCTCGGGATGGGGGCAGTGAATGCGCAAGGCCGACAAGGGCCATCGGCCGACGCTATTGATTATTTGTTGACGCGAGAAGGTGTTCGATTTGTAGAACGGCGCCGATCTCTGTGTTTTGTGCGTGGATGTTAGGGATTTGGTCGTAGATTCGTAGGTAGAGTAGGTATCGGGATATCACTAGGCTGGTGTACTTCAAGAGCACTTTGCATTCACTCTACAGAATGCAGAACATGGACCCTCTTCGGACCCGACACATCACGATAATCTTCGCATTAAGGGCTATAACGTGATGTAATTGGTCCGAAGAGGGTCCATGATCCTGACCTTTTAATTGATTTGCAATTAACCTAGTATCTACCTAGATATCCGTTACTGACACGACCATGAGGGCGCTTGGGGCCTGAGGTACATAGCAGCTTGTCCCCGATTGCGGCCGAGGCGTTATGAGCGGGAAATGAGGGATCGTGCTCTGTGGCGTCCGTCCTCGCCCTCGGCTTCTTGTCCCCTCTATCGCGCCCCCCTCCGGCGTCCCCTGCTCTGCCTCCTGCTGCGATCGGACCCCCTGCGTCCATGTCGACCTCCGCGTTCATGTCTACGTCATTGCTATTGCCGTTGGAGGTCGCCTTCAGCGCTGTCTCCTCCTCGTCCATCTTGACGTCATCATCGCCGTCGTCTTTCCTGCTGCCGTTGCTGTGAATATTGAACAATGGCAATGCCAACGTTCATAATAATGTTAGAGATAATATTGGCGTGGAATGAACAATTGAAATTGTTTCGGCGGCGTGATGAATCTCACCTGGCGGCCTCTCCCCCTTCAGGGGCGGCGGGGCCACCGCCACCGCGGGTCGGACCGGCGGCGGCGGCGCGAACACTCCGCATCTGACTCGCGGCGGCGGCGCCCTTCATTCGCGATTCAGCCCGGATCCGCTTCCGCCTCCGCTTCTCAAGCTCAAGTAGACCATGAGAAAGACGTAGACGCAACCGCCTCCGCTTCTGACTCTCAAGTAGACGACACTTATTCTTGGGGCGGCCGCCGGCCGTCGTCGTCGGTGGTGGCGGTGCACCGTCGGTCAGGTATTGAGCGATGAAGCGACCAATAATTGGTCGATTGAGTGAGATTGGTGGGGATGGCGGGATGGTTCAAACTGGCTGTAGGGTAGGCCTCGCTTTCAAAGCTAGAAGCGATTACACCTCGTTGAAATAGTTTGAGAAAGATTGACGCTAACTAAATTTTACATTGTTTTTTGAAGGTGGAGAAATCGCTCT
>JALLOV010000408.1:0-10628 GCA_036939655.1 Thalassiosira allenii | reverse complement strand
CTTCTCCCAAGGATGTGTTAGACGCAGTTGACTCTTCGATATTATCGGACTCTGACGACTTTATCAACCGTTCCAGAGAACTGCACCTGTCCTCCAGCCGCTCGCATTTGGCTTCGAGATCGCTCACGCGAGACAGCTTGGACTCAACCCGATCCATCAACTTTTCCGCGCGATCCATGTGGGCCGCGATGCGCCGGAGATCGACGGCACCGTCCTCGGCCTCCTCGTGTGCATCCGACGTCCGAAGCCGAAGCGGCTTGCCGACGCCGTCGCCTCCCCGCCTGCGCTTCCTCGCGGGGTTTGCGACCGCGCCGTCGCCGCCGTTGTCCGCCGCCGTTGTCGTGCTGGCTGATCTGCTGGCCCATGGTCTTTCTTTTTCTCCTTAGCAAGGTCAATGTGATCGCATATCGCATCCTCGCCGGCCAGATCACTCACCTCTCTATCAGAGGTCTCCCGCTCAATAACATACTAATTCCCACTAAGCATATCCGCCAAAATTCCCGCTCATCCAAGTACTAAGTCCTAACGTACACTGTCTACGAAGATCCAAATCCAAAAATCCGAAATCTGCCGACTGCCGATGCCGACCGAATCTGTCAATGTCAAGCAGCATGGGCCCCATTATCATTATCCAAGGACGGACTGCAAGATAGCCGCCAACTAAGCCGAGAAGAGATAGAAGAGTCGAGAGTCACCGAAGTGGTAAGCACACGGTGGCGTCGGGCGCTACCGTCGGCCTCGTTTCGTCTCTCACGCGCGTTCTCCTTTTTGATGCACATCTCGTGCCCTACCCTCGCGCGACAGGCCCTCAAGAGCAAACAGAAATCGCAACCCCTCTCTCTATGACCAAGACGAAGCGTCCGAGCTCTCCCTCGACATCCCTCCCCGCGAACGAAACCAAGCGAGCACGCACCGCCACCGACGAAATCGCCGACGAAATCGCCGATTCCGACAACATGATACAGGCCGACGAGCTCCGCGGAGGGGGCGTGGACTGGGGCGAGTGGATGGGAGCCCACAAGACCGGGGCGGCGGTCGACCACGAGTCCGAAAGAATCGATCGGCAGAAGGCCGCGTTCGGCGGGGACACCATCGCCCGCCTCAAGGACCTCAACGTCCTGATAGTCGGGTGCGCGGGCGTCGGCGTGGAGACCGCCAAGAATCTCATTCTGAGCAACGTCGGCGGAGTGGTGCTCCATGATGGGGAGGTCTGCACTGAGGTTCACAGGGGTAGCAACTTCTACGTGACGCCCGAGGATGTGGCCAAGGGGGACGTCACCCTGGCCGAGGCGAGCCTCGGGGAGCTCCGCAGCCTGAACCCCTTCTGCCGCGTGGACGTCCTCCCCAAGGATTCTACTTTGGGCGACGACGTTGTCTTGGACAGGGACGTATTGGGAACCAAGCGCCCGTACGCCGCCGTAGTCGTCACCAGATTGCTCCCCAAGAAGGAGCTTTTCCAGCTGAACGAGACCGCCCGCTCCAACGGCATCGCGTTCATCATGGCGCTCACGAACGGGGTGACCTCGTCAATCTTCTCGGACTTTGGCCCGCGCCACGAGATCACCGACGCGACGGGCGAGCCCACCCAGACGCTGGCCGTTTCCAACGTCGAAGTCATCGAGAGCAAGCCGAAATTGCTTCTGGTGGAAGGTGTGGAGGACGGGGAGAAGGTGGTGGTGGTCACCGTGGCGCAGAGCGATCACGGATTGGAGGACGGCGACGTGGTCGTGCTGGAGGACATGAGGAATGAGATGGAGGGTCTCAACGGGAAGAGCGTCACTGTTAAGAGGGTGGCCATCGCCAGCCCCGTAAGTAGTGCATGTTTCATGCCGTGTCTTGGATGAATTGGTCTACATGTCGCTCACCTGCTCGTTCTACAACCTCATACCGTAGACGGCCGCCAAGGTGGACACCCGCGGCGTGGCGTTCAAGACGGCCCTGGCCCTACCCACCCCGTCCGTGATCTCCAACTTCGAACGGCAGTACGACTTCTACAAGTCGGCATTCGACGAGGACGCCGACAACTCGGGCAAGAAGTTCCCCGTACGCACCATCACGGTATTCAACCGCCTAGCCTTGGTGCTGAATGACGACAAGGGTGCAAAGCTGCTGGAGGAGAGTGGCATCGGGTCCGTGGACGTGTTTGGAGGCTACCAGTCGGGAGGGTTATTGAACCAGGTCCGTCCGCCCATCGTCAAGGAGTACCGTTCGTTGCAGGAGACGCTGGAGAAGACTCCCGTGCCGCAGATGCTCCGTGGAGAAGATTGGGAGGGAGGAAAGGGCGTGGAGGTCCACCTGTCCATCTCGGCCGCGTTGGATTTTCAGGAGAAGGTTGGACGTTGGCCTGGGTTGCACGACGCCGACGACGCCAAAGAGCTGGTGAAGGTTGCCGAGGAGATATCCAAAGGGCGCCAATCAATCGAGGGGTCGTGCTGGTCCCAGTCCATCCAATACGGCTTCCCGATGGGAGAAGCTCGTGATCTGGACGAGAAGCGCATCGCGCGCTACTCTCGTCTATTTGCAACGGAACTGACCGGATTCTGCGCCTTCCTCGGCGGCGCCGCGGCGCAGGAGGTCATCAAGGCCTCCGGGAAGTTCACCCCCGTGGACCAGTGGGTGCACCACGACGAATCCTCGCTGGTCGCCGACGAGTGCACCAGCAACGTGGGTCCGCTGTTCGGTTCGAGGTACGACCACCAGATCGCGATCATGGGGAAGGACTTCCAGGCGAGGCTGGCCGAGCAGCGAGTCTTCCTGGTGGGGTGCGGAGCATTGGGGTGCGAGTACCTCAAGGGACTGGCGCTCATGGGGGTGGGTACGGGGAAGGACGGGAAGGTGTGGGTTACCGACATGGATCGGATTGAAGTGTCGAACCTGTCCCGCCAGTTCCTGTTTCGTCAGAATGACGTCGGGTGAGTGTGCGCGTGGAGTCTGTGGCTATTTCTGCCATGTCTTCTTTACTGACCCCAACATACTGTCTCTCGGCGTGATAGACACCCAAAGTCCGTCCGCGGTGCCCTGGTTGTCAAGCGGTGGAACCCGAGCGTGAACATAGAGGCCCTCGAGAAGAAGGTCGGGAACGACAGCGAGGACCACTTCGACGACAAGTTCTGGGAGTCCCTATCTGTTTGCTGGAATGCGCTTGGTGAGTGACAGTTTGGTGAATTGTCATGACCCTCTGTCCATGTTGCCTCTGCTAATTGGCACGTCTATCTGACGACGGGATGGCGCCGTTCAGATAACGTGATGGCCCGTCAGTACACGGACGCTCGCTGCCTCTTCTACTCCAAGCCGCTGCTCGAGAGCGGGACGCTCGGCACGAAGTGCAACCACGAGGTCATCCTCCCGTTCGGCACGTCCAGCTACAACGACGGGAAGGAGTCCGACGACAATGAGGCCCAGATCGCAATGTGCACGCTGCGCTCGTTCCCGTACCTTCCGAAACATTGTATTGAGTTCGCGAAGCAGGCGTACTTTTCCGACTAGTACGTATGCGTCTGTTGCCAGTCGGGTGTGACTTTGTTCCATCTCTGACTGCTTTGCTCTACGTTCCATCTCTAACTGCTTCTACTCGACTATATTGCAGCTTCGAGTTTGGCCCCGACGTGTACGAGAATTTCCGCGCGGACAAACTAGGTTTCTTCGAGCAGTTAGACACGATGGAGCCCGGTGAACAAAGCCGCAGCCTTCGCATGATCAAATCTTTCCTCGACTTGCAAGAAGACGCGGGAGGGAAGATCGATTTCGATGGCTGTGTCCGAATCGCGTTCAACCGCATGATGAAAGACTTCCGCACCTCCATCCTCGACTTGTGCCATTCGGCCGATGAGATGGAGAAGGTATGTACAAAGTGTGAAACAGTGCAAGGCTGACTTTCATTCACAATCTCAAAGACTGAATTCATCAACGCACAGTCTTCCGGCAACAAGTTCTGGACGGGAACAAAGAGACGACCCCGTCCAGTTGATTGGACCAACCCCATGCCGTTGCTCCTAGAGTATCTCTACTCGACGAGCAACCTGTATGCAGCGGTCTGGCAAGTGGAAGGCGTTCGCGATAGAAATGAATTCCAGTCAGTTGTGGATGAACTGAAGCTGGAGCAGCCGCAGTGGGAGCCGTCGGGAGAGAAGGTAGACTTGAGCGAGGGCGACAACGAGGAAGGAGAGGCTGGCAGCGGCGGCGAAGATGACGAGAAACTCAAGGGAGAGCTGTACAATATTGACACGTCCAAATTGCAGCCTGCGCAGCCACAAGAGTTTGAGAAGGATGGTGAGTGTGGTGGTCATTTCAGCTAGACCCGATCATTTTTGTCACACCTGTCTTTTGGCTCACCGGTACTTCCAAACTCTCTCTTTGATACAGATGACCTCAACTTTCACATAGACTTTCTCACTGCAAGTTGCAATATGCGCTCCTGGAATTATGATATCAAGGCATCAGCACGCCACACGGTAAAAGTTACCGCAGGCCGAATCATTCCTGCCCTTGCCAGTAAGAATTCCTTGCAATCAAGCTGAGCTGCATTTGCACCGTCTTTCTCACACCTCGTGCTTGCTTTCTGTTGTTCCCTAGCGACAACTGCCATGGTCTGCGGCCTTGTTGATATTGAGTTCTGCAAGCTCGTCCTCGGGCTGCAGTCACAAGGCAGTGATAAGTTCTTGAATTCGAACGTGAGTTCTTTGGGTGGACACTTTTATGAACATTTTTCAGAAGGACGTACCTCATCTTGTACTACTTGGATTTTTTGCGTCATCAGATCAATTTGGCTGCAGGATCAGGAAACTTCACCACTTTTGCACCAGATCCTCCGGTTCCTATCTCGACAGGGCTGGAGTCTCCTCAACCAGAGACATTTACAAGTTGGGGTATGTTCTCTTCACTTTTTGAGCCACCTTGTGCTTCAGCATTTTTACTAACAAATCTTATTTTGCTATGACTCGAACCTCAAAATTACTCCGATCTCTTCAGACAAGATTGAGATCTCTTGCAAGACGAAAGAGATGTCTGTGGAACAGCTAGTTCAGTACATCTCTAGATCTTTTGGTGTTACTGTCGATCGTGTCTTCTTGCATGGTGACACTGAAGACAAGGCAATTTTCAATGCTATGGACAAGAAGAAGTTGGATTGGAATATCGACTTCGATGAAGATGGGAAGGTCACTGTGAGCGATGGCGTTTTCACTCAATGGTAAGACATTTTCCTCAATGTGAAGAATTTGTCTTGCAGTAATGGAACAGTGATGAACTATTTCTTACTCTGATTTGCTCGCTCGTGCATCTTTGCACAGGCCCCAAGTCCGTATGGCAGTGACCATGTTGGGCAGGTTGCCCCCTACCAGTGGGCAGCGTGTTGTATTCAAGTCTCAGGTGGAAAAGGTGAAGGTAGCACTAGACCAAACCAAGGATTCATTCATGAGAATTTTCACCGGCCCTGTGTCCAGCGCATACCAGTCAGTCTATCGACCATCTGAGGAGGGTGAAGGACAGGCTTATTTTGACAGTGTCTTCAAGGCCAGGGATTACGTGACGCTGGGTGTTGACTGCCACACTGAGACCAAAGAAGATATTACTCTGCCTTGCATTAAGTACACCTACTAACAAGTGTAGGACAACGATACATGAACATTTATCTTTGCATCTGAAAAGACTTCTGCTTTCAGCCATCGAATTCTATCACATCTCATTATCACACTAGCTTAATTGACGTCCAGCTCGTGTCTCATAAATTGAAATAGTGATGCTCTTCTTCATGTGTTTATCATGCCCTGTCATTCCCTCGTGCTCTAATTGGTGCGAGATACACTCTTCCTTGACCTTCTGAAAATGATTCATCCATCTTCGTTAGGTTTGAACGTTCTGGCTAGTCCACGAGTAACATGAAATGGGTAATCTGTAGCTTCGTCCTTGATATGCCAAGAAAAAAGAACAAGGTTGTCAGACAAACGCTCCTGGCGGCATTTGCAACATAAAGCACAATCCAAATATTCTATCACTTCTTGAGGCTTGAACTTTTCAAGAATGTTCCTCTTGAGTATGAAAAAGGCGCGAGGCTGCGCTACCTTTGCCTTTGCAACCGCCCACACGATATTGGCCGTGGCTCGAACTCCAACAGGAAGTGCTCAGATACCTCAAATAATAAAGTTCTCCCTTCAATCTTTGGAAGACATCAGGCACAAGCGTAGGCCAGGTTTGGGATATGACTTCGAAAATGTTGGCCTTCTTCATCATGTCGCTTCCAACTGAAACAAAAGGTCGTAAAGCATTCCATGATGATTCTTCTCGTGTCTACTGTTGCGTTTGACATTTCGTACGAAGTGCAATTTGGGTAACTTGGATCGGTTCGTACTTCTTCGTTCACCAATCGTGTGGGCTCGCGATTATGAAATGTTTCTCACCATACTGGATTCTCTGGTTAGATGCTGCGATCAAGTGCGACACACGCATCCACACTGGCGCAATGAGTCGAGCCGAGGTACAGCTGCTCGTCCTCTCGTTTGAGCGCGGCCTGAACATCTCGACTTTTTGTTACTACTACCCCCGAAGCTTTGCTGACAGCTTGCTCCTCCGTTCTCAAGCCGTGATTCGCTTGCTGCCCGCTG
This sequence comes from Thalassiosira allenii, assembly GCA_036939655.1. NCBI lineage: Eukaryota > Bacillariophyta > Thalassiosirophyceae > Thalassiosirales > Thalassiosiraceae > Thalassiosira > Thalassiosira allenii. The sequence continues at coordinate 4,029 of JALLOV010000408.1, read as the reverse complement.
CTGCGACTTGTTTTGGTTTGAATGTGCTGATAGCGCGCCACCTTCGCGGAAGGAATCTCATTTGTCGAATGCTGCTTTGCTAGGATTTGCCGGACACATCGACTTCCCGATCCTATTGCTAGGTATACGTTTTTGGGCTGTATGTGCCTAGATTCTAGATTAGCAGTGAACTGTAGGCTGACTAGTGCTGTGGGAGCCTAGAGCTAGTTCGATTCTCGTTGCACTGAGCCACAAGTCGTCTTGGTATCATGCTTGCAACCCTCGTCAAACTGGACCCCATATGAAATGTCACATCAATGATTGCCATCTGTTTGGCGTCCTGATAAATGGGTGGTCGGGTTGCAGAAGAGTTGAAACACTCGTGCCCAATAACTGTGGATGAAGATTTGGATCCAAGATAATTACCAGTCAAACAAGTTGTTGATTTCTAAGGTATTTATTTACAGAAATAAGTTTGTAATTCGTGAAGCTTGAAACTCAAGATGTGCATACATTCTCAACAAGTTATCTCGTTAAGCTGATAACCCCCAAAACCCCAAATGAAACATTGATTGACATTGCCCTCCTCGAGAAATGTCCAGGTAGCACGGATATGCAACGCAACACCAACACATTCATTACACATAACACTAAACACAGTTCACTGGTGGAGTAAACTCTCAAACTAATCAAAGCACGGCTTCCTCCCCCCGACGAGGCGCCCGTGCGCCCTCAAAAGTGTTGGAAGAAGTCCTGAAGGAGCTGCTGCTCGTTGATGCCGTCGCCGCCTCCCTCCTTCGGCGATGCGCCGGGACGCCTCTCGGTTGGCGCGCCGGGTCCTCCTTGGGTGGGTGGTTTCGCTCCTGCACCGGGTGCACCGGGAGCAGCAGCAGCAGCGCCGGCAGCCGCCGGCTGGGCCGCCGGATGCGCGGCTGGGTAAGCCCCCTCTGCGCCCCTAGCCGCAGCAGCCGCGGCCGCTGCTGCGTGCGGAGGAGGTGCCGCACCCTCCAAGGGATGAGCCGGGGCCGCGGGCCTCGCAGGGTACACCTCGGCTGGACCCGCCTGGGAATCTTCCAGCGACCTCTTCACCCCTGCCTGTGCAGCGGCGGGAGGCTTCCTCTCGTCTTCTGCATCTGCCTTGCCCCCGGCCGGCTCGCCAGGGCGCGCCACTCCAGGCGGGTAGTACGGCTGGCCATGTTCGTCTACTTGTGCGGCTCCCGGAGCTCCTGGGACTCCTGGTTTCAGGTCCCGTCCAGGACTGGCGGGATTGTAAGCAGCCGTGGGCGTGGCACCGGGGTAATATTGACCATACATAGACGGATGGGGATATCCCTCGTATCCCTGCGGCGCCATCATCTGCGGATAAGGGTAGTAGCCGTAGGCCGAAGGATTAGGGGGGTACAGCCCGGGTGGCATCTGGCCAGGCCAGTAGGCCTGCTGCGGGGGCTGGGGAGGGTAGCCCGGCTGTGCCCCGGGGTAGGCGCCCGACGCCGGAGATGGCAGCTGGGGGTAGGGCCCCGCTTGGTACGGATATCCGTAGGGGTAGCCGCCGGCCGCTTGGGGCGGAAATGCGAACCTGCCTGCGGCGGCCTGGCCGGCACGCGCGGCGTGCATCGGGGAGGCGGCGGGATTTATCTCTGGATCGTTCACCTGGCTGGGAACCGGGGCTTGAGGAAGAGGGTACTTCCGACTGATTTCATAAAAGTCGGGCTCCCCGGCCTTATCTGGCAACCTCTTCCCTGGATTTACTAGACGCTGCATGAGCTTGGTAAGCTCTGGGCGTCCCCTAAGAAAGCACTCATGATAGTAAGATTTGCAATCCTATGTGATAGGGGGAGATGAGGGTATGTCAGTAATACATATGTCACCAAAGAATAATGAGGGAGGAATTTCAGAAGACTCACTGGCCCTGGATTCAGCAGACGCTGGAGATATGAAAAGACGAGCAATGGTGAGTAAAGGATGTATTGAGATGAGGATCAAAAGGGCAGTTATGTGCTCACCTTGAATCCCCAACCATTAACAGATCTATTGAAACTTTCGAACTTTGCATGAGCAAAGTGCTTCGGGCAAATGACTGTTGAAAGCAGGTGCTTATCCTATAATTTGGTGCATACGGGCACATTATTTGGTTAGCAACAGAGCTTAAGCAATTATATCAATATCAAGCACTGCAAAGCAATCCATTACGAGCTTACCACTATCTTCCAACTCCTCCCATGAGGCTAATAATATTTATGGGCATAGATGGGCAATCACGAGTTGATGATCAGCCAAAGCAGGCGGGCAACGCATAAATGTGCAACAGCAAAGGCAAAATCCTCACCTGCCAACATATGATGTGCTGGTAATTCGGGTTGCTAACGATCGCGTGCAGCTTCGCCGGGAAGTTCGGCTGCAGCCTCGACGTCTTCTTGTCGTCGCCGCCGGCCGTGTCGTCGTCCGAGGAGACCTCCACCTGCGAGTAGTCCCTGTAGGTGTGGTCGATTATCGACTCCTTGACCTTGGGCTTCTTTCTCTGTCGTGGAGGCTCATACTCATTGGGGTCCATCGTTTCAACCGCGCTACTCTAGGAGGCCATCTGCATCCTCGGCAATCAATCAATCAATCAAAATCAACCGATAGGCTGCCGACCCGACCCTCTTCGGTTTCGATTTCAATGGAACGACGGATTGATTATTGAGCATCGGCGCATGCTTTCTCCTTTGCGGCAAAGGCACTCCGTCGAAACACTGCGGCGGTCTGATCCGGCCGATTCAACATGGAAGAGGACCCATCAGCATGGCGTTGGATCGCTGATCATGGTCACCTCGAGCTATTTCGTCCAGTGGAAATGAGATGTGGCTCAACAAAATTGGCCTGGACATGCAGGATTGGTTTTCCGGCGTTGGCATCGTACAGTTGTCTTAGGCCCCGCGTTAAAATGAGGTTAGCGATGTTCGCTCAAGAGATTATATTAGTATTGAATAGTAATTAGTATTTATCTGGCGATCATATTTCTGGGGCTCCAAGTATTTTTCCGGTTGGGTTCGCATCTGGGGTCCAAACTGAGCGTATTGGGGAATATTTTCGGTGGCCAAAAATTCATTTGCGGCGATATCATCCCGTCTAACTTAGTCAAATGTTCCCCGTATCCCGCCACGTACGGAGCGTCTGCCCTCGCACATTTTGCCTTGGAAACCTTCTCGCCTCTCGCCTTCAAGAAAAAATGAGCATGCAGCTATCTCTTTGTGATGGCTGCATTTCCTCTGAGCTGCATGTTATGTTGTGTGTTGTTTGTTATGACCTTGGTGTTATCTTGTGGCTGTGCCTCCCAATGGCACAGTCTTGTGATGAATCAGTGCTCGCCTCTCCTCATAGATCCAGAACGTGGATATGGTTTCTTCGTATCTGTGTCCTGTGCACTGCATGAGCTATGAAAATGCAAATCTGAAACAGCATGGTCTATTCTCGTTAAATCTGCATGAACTGGATGAAGTTGGCTTCCTTGGTCTGGGAGTGGGTGTGTTGTGCAGCGCGCTCGGCAGCGCTGCTTATCTCATGACCGCTCGCTCGTGGGGCCAAGGGGCCCAAGTTTGGGCACCGTTTTGGGGGGCTAAGGGACCCCCTTTGGGTGTGGGGATGCCGCTGAAACGCAAGGAATGATTGAATGGCTTCCACTTTTGCGCCCGATCTCTAGATGCTTGCCAGCTGATGGCTACGTCCTGGGTACTTGTGACACAGGGATAGGGACTTGAGTCTCAAAGACTAGGACACTGGCTTGCGCAATATTCAGCCTTGGAGATGGCTTCTCATCCAACCCTCTAGAGGTTGCGATGAGAATCAGCACATTCTTTGGGTGTGTGCTCGCAGTCAACATCAGGACAGCGCTGCTACTTCTCCCAGAGACCATTTTGTGCAGGAGTTGCTGGATCCTTGTGTCAATAGTCAATAGTCTCTTTGGCCCTTGGCTGGGGATGGTGTTGTGGTGGTCTCGATCATCACTAAGTTGGGGATAGGGAGAGGTTTGGCACATTCTTTGGGTGTGCGTTGTGCATGTGTTCTTAATCA
>JALLOV010000407.1:0-10635 GCA_036939655.1 Thalassiosira allenii | reverse complement strand
TCTTCCGATCTACCTAAATTGGCATTCTCGGCCATTTTGCGAGGTGCAACCTGGAGTCCGGGAGTCTCTAAGACAGTCGGTTCTGAAGTGGATGATCGAGGATACCAAAAGGGATAACAACATGCTGGCGACCGTGGAGATAAACAATGCGCACGTTCCTCAGGATCATATGCTCAAGCTTGGTGAACGGATCATAGGGTTGTTGAAGGAAGTCGAGAAGTGGTACGAAATTGAGGAAGACGATGATGACAGCGAAAGCTGATGAAATCAATCAGCGCAGCTTGCGCACGAGAGATTCTGCTTGATGCCAGCAAAGCCTCTCAAATTATTTACCCAATCAGCAAATCACATCATGAAGTTGGTGACCAAAAAGGAATCTTCCGTTGCTCCTGAAAGGCTTTGCATTCTTCATTCCCTCGCAGCAGTACTCGAAGCACAAGAAAAATGACTTTTTGATACATTCTCGCCAGTCTGCTCTCATGTTTGTCTCCAATCATCTTCACGTAGAGATCTTTTTGTTACCAGCCCACATCTGTAGGACATTCAATCTCGCACACAATTGTCACACGAGCAACTCTCACATCATGACATGAAAATCAGCTCTTGATCTGGTATGGACAGCACCAACAATCCAAATTACCATCAAAATGCTGGGATATTCAATCTCGCACACACTGTGCGGGCCTTGCTTTCAGGATGCGGCAGATAGAAACAAACCTGAGATGATAGCAATGTTGGACTTTTGAAGAGGTGGGTCGTGGTATTAAATTACGTCGGTGCTTGTCCTCTGTCCTCTTGTTCGAGCCAACTCCAACAACCATGATGGGATATGCGGCGTCATGGCAAACCATGATAGAACGTGCGGCATGACACCTGCGTTAATAGAGTAGCGCCTTGCAACCAGCATTTCAACGAAGGCAGGCATGAAGAAGCTTTGCGTCATCAAACCCCAAGGCGCCTTAAATTCTCCAGCATCACAGAGGGTATGGTTTGACTGGCCGTTATCAACTGTACCACACACACATACAAGCTTCAACAAGACTGACCATCCTGCCGTTTTGATGGGGTTTCCTTGGAGATTCGGTGTATTCAGCCTACGGTTAAAGCTTCAGTCCAACCTCTTTCAATACCACATATAAATGTTCCAGGTTGGACTTGTTAGTTGATTGGCCAGTGAGTCTATTTTGCTTTGTATCAAAGATTTTTCGCACTAGTGACACTCCCCGAAATGTGATTTGGCAGTTATTGAATCGCGTGGAACCCCAAGTTACATCCCTCTAGTGAACTACCTTGCATCTCCGCAGCAATTCGTAGTACCGCTATTTGCATTCATTTCTCCAGTAGTCAAAAAAGTGCAGCAGAGACCCGAGCATTAACCAACTACCTTGAAGTGCTCTCCGGCCTTGGGAGTCAAAGCCGATCCCTTCCTCACGACCCGCTGGTACGGGTCCAACGGATCTACCTCCAGCTTGCCCAGGCTCGAAATGTCCACCTCGCTCTTCCCCCGGCTGATGGGCTTGCTCCACCCCCCCTTGATCGCCCGCGTGATTTCCGGGATGTAATCCTTCTTCCGCGACACGCGCTTCCCCAGGTCCATCATCGTCGATCCCTCGTTCGTCACCTCGCAGTCGGGGAACGCCGCCCTGGCCAGCGACAGCTCGCTCGGACCGCACATGAGCAGGGTACCCTTAAGGGTGACGATGTTCACCACCGCGAGGAACAGGGCGCTCAATTGCTTCTCCTTCTTGCACGCCACGATCTCCGGGAGCAGCTCGTCCAGCCTGTCGATGATCACCGCGTCGTCCGTGGTTTCGACCACGGCGAAGCCCACGTCTCCCTCGAACTTTTCCGTCTTGAAGCTGAACGACTTCTGGTCGCCGTTGACGAGTCCGTGGGCCGAGAGTCCGGCGAGCTCCTTGGACTTGGCCTTGAACTGCTGCGTGGCCAGGAACTGGATGTCGTCGACCTCGGCGATTTCGGAGAGGACCGCCACCATGAGACGGTCCCCTGGTATCGCGATTTAAGATGAGTCGAAGTATATTCGTTTGTGAATTTAGTTGAACAGTATCAGATCAAGTTTTGGATAGGAAGATACACAGCATATGCATTATTGGACTCACACTCGGTGGTGGTAGGACCCTGCAAGTTCAGCGTATCACTCAAAATAGCACAAAGTAGCATGCCGGCCACCTTGGTCGAAGGCCTCCTCTGGTGGGTCAAGAAGGTATGAGCAATGATGGTGGACATGCTTCCCCAGGGCCTGATATCGATGTAAATGGGCCTATCCGTGACGATGGTCTTGCTTTGAAGAGCGTGGTGATCGATGACGCCCACCACGTTGTCGGGATTGATAGCGGGGTTCATCTGGCTCGTCTGCTGGTGGTCCACGAGGCAGATCTTCGCATTGGGATTCTCCTTCAGGACTTCTTCGATCGTGGGAGGCTTCTCCATGTTCCACTCCTCCAAAGCGAACGCAGTCTCGGAATTCACCTCGGAAGCCAACGCAGCCCTTCCTCCGTACAGGGCCGCGGCCCCGATGGCGCCTCCCACGGAATCCAAGTCGGTCACGAGGTGTCCCACAAAGACGGCGTCCTTGAGCGCCTCGGGAACGAACAGGTCGACCTTCGGAACGGTGGTGATCTCCTTGGGAAGCGCCTCGGCGATCTCGTGGGCCGTGACCTCGCGATCCAACACGACGTTCTCGATGTCCGTCCTCTTGCGGACGATGCCGTGCTCGTCGTCGTACCGCTTCGTCTTGCCGTCCTCGCCGGCGAGGCGGAGCGCCTCGGCCCCGCCGGCGTGGTGGTCGTCGTGCCCGAAGGAGTGGTGGGATCCCCTGGAGTCGGACCGGGCGCGCTTCTTGGGGCTGCCGCCGGCGTCGGCCTTGCCGTCGGGCGAGCTGGGAGGGGACATGTTTTCGCTGCGTAGGAGAGTTGGACTCGCGAAGGGGGCGCTAAGACCGCATTATGAGGCAGTTATCGGCGCCATGGTTCGCTTCGATTTTCACTGTGGTGCGGCGTTTTTCAGATTCGGAACGTTCCGAGAACACGTCATTGGTCGTTCGTACACGTTCACGTTCACGTGTTGAACCGAAATAACTCTAAAAAGGTATCCTTGGTACCTTTTCATAGAGATAAAGGTGACGGGTATCAGATTCAGCCCAAAACATATCCGTCCGCCCACCCGCCCACCCTTGCACAAAACCACAGCAGCATAATCAGGTAGTAGTCCCCCAATGTGTGCTTGTTGACGAAGGTCGGCAGAGTTACGAGCTCCAGGGCGTCGATCCAGAATTCCAAGTCCCGCCGAGGGAAGGTGTTCTCATAGCTCATAGAGGAGGAGTAGACCCGCTTGATCGTTCCCCGGAGCCAATACTCGATCACATCGCGCAGTAGAGGAGTTCTTCCGGGGAATGGACCAGGAAGATCTCACGGAAACATCCGGGTAGGCCGGCCCAAGCGCTAAGTGCAACAAAATATACCATCAGCAGACGATCACTCACGCCCGCACGAAGCAAGAGCTCATCTTTCTTCTTGAGCACCACGAGCGACACTTCAAAGTTGCTGAAGAGCCCCCAGAGATCAAAGAACCAGTTCTGGGCAAAGAGGTGCGAGTGGGCGATGAAGTTTTGCATGAAAATATTTCCTTGGGGCCCAGCGCCGGTCTGGGGAACAAGACCTCGTAGGCCCGTCGCATCAGCTAACCCATCACCTCGTCCCAACCAATGGTATACCAAGGCGGCACAAGTACGTAACTGCCTCCTTGATCTTGTCAGAGAAGTCCTGGGCATGTCTGGCGAGTCGTCCCAAGGGAGAAAATCGATATCGTCCACGCTGAGCCCAAGGCATACTTCTCACTCCATGGCCAAAGTCCATACATTGATGGGTTTTTTTCTTTTGTGGGCCACTTTGATATTTTCTCCACGGAATTCCTACGTAGCCCCTTTTTGGCGGGAAATTCGCCTCATCGACCTCATAGTTTGATCTCGCGGTCTCACCGCTCTTTTTTCTGCAATTTTCCGGGCTCCCACCAACACCAACGAACAAAAAGGAGGTGACCATGGACACGCTGAGGGATCAGTTTTTAGCTTTCTTCCAAATATGCTGCCGCTTTCTCTCAAACAGGCCCGGCCGACTTGTGCACTCCAGTGCACAAGTCGGCCGGGCCTTTTTCAAAGGCAAACCGATCAAGATGTTGTCGTTACGACTATCATTAAAATCGCGAATTGACTTTCGTATGTAGATTCGTCCAGTATAAAATAAGATGTATGACTTTTATTCGAGAATACCAATTTTCTCGTATATACCAATTCCTTTTCGTAGAGTTGGGACAAGCTCAATTCAAATTTACTTCCAATGGGTCGCATTCGCTCGCTCTCTCCTTTCAGCCCATACATTACTAAGATGCATACATTAGGTGTACAACATAAGAGAAAGAGGCATCACAGGTAGTTTGATCGATCGAAACGATGCAACGCTTCCAAGCGCCCAGCGGCTTCCGTTCGCTTGATGCTGAGATGGGCGGGCCAATGATGAAAACATCTAGCGGGGATGCTGTCTATCTTCCGCCTCCATCTGAGTACAGGCTCTTGAACGAGACAAAAAAGAAGAGCAAGCAGTCGTCAAGCAAGATTAATTTCTATTCTCCCACTGAAGTACGAACGATGCACCTCATGTATGGCGACAAGACAGCGCTGGTCGATGCGATTGATAATTCAAATGTTGTTGGACCAAAAAAAAGGCAACTAGTGAAATTTTTTCCATCAGGAGGGTACGATGATGATACCGTTCGAGCCTTTCTCAATCATTATCCCGTCGGCAGTGCCGAATGGCGTGAAAGGGTGAACAGAATTGCTGAATTAGATTCACATGGACGAAGTGTCAGAGATGTTTGTAAAATGTATGACGGGGATTGGTTCTACAAAAGGGATCTAGAAATCAACACGCTCGAGGTACATGAGGGAATCAATTGCGACGACAACAATGCAGATAGGGCTGCCGCCGTTACGCCAACTGGTTGTGATGGTCGTCCTTCCAACACAACAGCAACTAGCCCAGCCGGAGAGCAGGCAGAGCGAGAAGTCGCCGCGAGGCAAACAAGTGACAGCGGAGTTTCCAGCATCATGATGGAAGTGGTTCTGAATAATGGGAGTCTCAACCCAGAAGCCATTGAGGTAATTACGGCTTCTTTCGAGAGCCAGAGGCGTAGGCTGACTGAACATGAATACAAGCTGCTCGATGCCCTCAGGAATTACAAGTTCGTGGCATCGTCTGATCTTAGCGATCTTAGCGCTGCTCCTGCTCTTGAGCTCCAAAACAACGATGAGCAGCTTGCTCGTGCTCCTGGAGCAAGCCAGCGCGAGTCATCGTCTGTTCTCAGCGAAGACGAACGCCATCCTGCTCGTGAGCTCCAAAACGAGCGTGAGCAGCTTGGTCACGAGCAGCTTGCTCAAGCTCCTGGGACCAGCAAGCGCGCGGCATCGTCTGATCTCAGCGAGGACGAACGCTGCCCTGCTCGTAAGCGCCAAAAGTACGACGAGCAGCTTGCTCATGCTTCTAGAACAAGCCAGCGCGAGGCATCGTTTATTTTCAGCGAGGACGAACGCCATCCTGCTCGTGAGGAGCTCCAAAACGACGATGATCAGCTTGCTCATGCTTCTGGAACCATCAAGCGTTCGTCATCGTCAGATCTTAGCGAGGGTGAACGACAGTGTGCATGCTGTTCGCTGGCAGCGAAGGCCGCGTCTTCTGCTCGCCAAAGACATGATATTCGCTTGGAAGCAGCTAATATTTTGGCCCCGATGCTCAAAATTCATGACAAAGATGAACTGAAGTTTGAGCCGATTCCATCCCTCCAGACCCATTCCTCTTCTACCATAGCCACAGATTCCGTCGATTTGCATGTCATGTTGTATGCAATATCTAGAGGGGATCCAGAACGAGCCTCGCGAGCCATACTTCGGATGCTCAGTAGGGTCGAAAATGAGGTCGTCAAGGAGAAGGTATTCGAAGGCCTCCAATGTGGTACCCAAGAGAACGACGAGACTGCCAAACTTCATTCGAAAATCATCGAAGGGATCAAAGAAAGCATTGCCCATCATACAGACGGAGGTGGTACTCGCAAGACAGCCGAAGAAACGTTCATCAAAAATCTTGTCGTGGGATGTGTCTTCAACCTCGTCAGCCAGAATCACACATTTACCAACGCCGCTCTCGCTCGATGCATTGGTACGACCCCACACCAAGTCTCTGTCGCCAGGGGTGTGGTCGAGTACCTCATTGGCAACTTTGAATCTGTCTCTCCCTTGGAACGCAAACGCCGCTGCGACTATATGCAGGAGAAGCTAGCAATACCGGTGTGGCTGTGGCTCCAAGACGATGATGTCACGAGGTTTGATTCGAAGCAGAATTTCGTTACTGTGAATGATCCAACCACGGGAAAAGACATCAAAATGCATATGAGGATCTGGCTCAACAACAGCAAGATGGGTCAGCACAAGGAGTTCTTGGAGTCAGAACAATACAAGCAATTCCAGGAGGAGAACAATGGTGCAACTGCGAGCACTTGGACCTTCAGAAAAGTGCTCGAAAAGGTGGGGTCATTCGTCAGCAATCCTTTGCCTCAATCATGTGTCGATGAAAAGGTAACAGGGCTGGAGCATTTCATGAGAGCGTTGTTTCATGTAATGAAAAGAAAGAATGTCAAATCTGAGCTCGAGGACTACGAGTCTGATGATGGACTTTCCTTCAAGGAACTTTACGAACTACTCCGGCAAGCAGGGGCACATAATATGGTGAAAGCAGTCTTGTGCCCAGAGGTGGAGCAACCTGATCTGCACTACGACAAGACCAAACCATGCCCCAAGATGCCCCGGTTCGAGTGCACACATGGAAAAGGCTCCTTGATGAAAGACGGCCTCTTTACTACCAAGTGCCAGCACTGCGGAGTCGAGAAAAAACTTGATGAAATCCTTGAAGCAATAGAAGATTGCGCTCCTACAGACGAAAAGGTAAAGGTGATGGTTTGGGTGGATGGGGAGCGTGCAGGAAAGAAAAGCAACGGAGAACAAAATACTCAGCGCGAGCTGCAACCTGATAATATCACCATCCCAGAGCTGATTAAACGTTTCAAGGCGCAGCTCAAGATCTGTATTCCGCATGTCCAAGAGATCATTTGGCACGATCGGCAGCGTGCAGCAAATATTTACAATCTCAAATCTGATGAAATGCTCATCTTGACCGACTTTGCTGCGACGATGGATCTACGAGCATCACAAGCCAAGAACTCTTCTGTTGACGCACATGCTGTCAATTGCAACTTCGTCGTCTTGTACAACCCACGGACAGTGAAAGTGAAGGTCAAGAAGATGGATCAGTTTGGCAGGGAGGTAGAAGTAGAGGAAGAAGTGAAAGTTTATACTGTGGATGTGCACCACTTCTTCGCAGAAACAATCTCAAAGGGCAAAAAGGCTGATCACGCAATGCACAACACCTGCTTTGACAGACTCATCCCTTACTACCAGGGAAAGATTCCCAATTTGCGCAAGATCATTGTTTGGACGGATAACTGCCCCGGGCAGTACCGATGCAGGCAAAACTTCCTCCAGGTCGCCTCCGTTGCAGAGCGCCACCCAGGCATCACTGTCGTCCACCGCCTTGCAGTCGTCGATAACTTCAAGGGCTTCCATGATGCTGTTGGCAAGCATCCTGCAGCAACTGTTCGCAATCAAGAGTTGCTTGACAAGCGCTCAAAGAACGCTGAAGGTGTCTTCGAGACCTGCCTCGACAAGCTTGAGAAGACTGAAGACCTCACGCCCTGGAAGGAGTATGAACGAAACGGTGACCCGCGCCTCAAGAATAAGAATGTCTATGGCATGGACTCACGCAGAGTTTGGTTCGTTGCCGAGACCAAGGAGAAGGAACGCGAGCTTTCGGCAAAGTATCCTGGTCGCATACTCCTCTGCGACCGATCTTTCATCCTTGACACTCGTGGCAAGAAGCCCGTCGAGGGCACTACACACCTCCACGAGATCCGTCCTGTGGCAACACAAGTTCCAACTATGCATCCTCGTGTTTGGCCGGTAAAAACGCTCCGTTTTGGATGCTACTGCAGACATTGTGAGGTGAATCCAGACAACACAATATGCGTGTACACTCCTTGGCGAGTGCCAAGAGTAGTCAACATGCACGTTGCGTGCCTGAGTCCCGAGGAAGCAGCAACTTGGACTGGAGTCAGAGTCGCTGTCAGGATAAAGAGCAAAACTACGGTCAAGGATGGACTCTATTATGGCAAAGTCGTGGGGTATGATGTGAGCAAGCAGAAATGGGCTGTACAGTATGATGACACAAGGTTGGACGATGGGGCTTTCAACTACATAGACATTTGCAAATGGAAGAAGTTGTACGAAGAAACAGTTCATGTAACCAAATAATCTTCACATACTTATCATCTTTACAATGCCAAGGGCCAGCTCGCTCATGGACATCTCAACCGAGAAGGTCGCTCGCCCACGAACACCTAGACTAAGAAGGCCATCCAGCTCGAACGCTTAGACCAAGGTCGGCTCGCAAACGAAACCAAGAAGGTCGGCTACCAACGGATGCCTCAACCAACAAGACCAGGGACACCTAGAAAAGGACAGCTCGCCCACAACGCTGAGACCACGGAGAACGCCTGACGAAGAAGGCCGGCTTGAACACCTAGACCAAAGTCGGCTTGTCTCGTTGAGCTTCTCGACCACGGGGTTGAGGTAGCTTCGGAATGGCGCCTGGCTGTCCCTGTCGGTACGCTGGCGCACCCGATTGACGATGTGTACCCCGGGCTCTGCTTTTACTCCTCGCTCACGAACGACGTGCACCCCGCGCCCGGAATGGACTCCTCGCTCACGAACGACATGTACCCCGCGCCCGGCATGGATTCGTCGCTCACGACCGACAACGTCACTCATTTCATGGAGAGGCCTGGGCCGTCGACTTCGACTCGTTCTGTGAGTAGGACAAATCTTTATTAGTATCACGAGATCACGGATTCGAAGGTGCGACATCTCATCAAGATACCGTACTGGGGTAAGGGGCGCGCGTCCCCAAAGCAGGTAATCCCTCCTCGCGAAGAGTTTGGGCCTGCTTGCCCGTCGTGGGGCTTTAGCTTAGTAAGCCGAGCATTTGCAACAGCAAGCCAGGGAACCCCACATTGCCATAATCGGGACCGTCCCCTGGGACTTCTCCTAGGCTCTCTTAGGCTACCCCAGCGATCGTCTCCACGCCACATTTGTTGTGTGAATACCGCTGTAGATTGTGTTTGTGGTTTCTTTGGGAACCACTGTTGATTGCTGTGTTGGTCGCATCCTTGCCAAGAAGACTCCCAGACCTGGCCGCGAGCACCAACGCACACCAACGAGATTCAGCGCTCCAACGCCAACGCTAAGTCGCCCTACCCCTGCTCCAACTTCCCTCTCCTTGTGCTCCCAGACCATTGCCGCGGGCGTCACCTCTTCACAACCAACACCAACGGACTCGTCCAGTTTTAGATCACCACGAATTCAACAATTAGCTGGCAGCGACGACGCCTTCGAGGCTGCGACGAGGGCTGATGGTTAGTTGACATCGTCGACGGTGCAGAGGATGGCTTTGAGCTATGGTAGGTTGAAGAGATGACTGGCTCGGCTGCGTGATGAGATGACATGAGGGATGCTTGGCCGACGGCCGTAGAGATGATTGAATGTGGATGACACATGCAAGCTGGCTGGGCGAACGATTTAGCCGCTCTAGAGTAGTGGAGCATCGTCGGAGAAGGTTGGATACGAGCCGGGAGATGGGAGAGTATCGACGATGGCTGCGAGACGGGAGAGTACCATACCGACAGTAGCGCCATCAGACAAGGGTTTGAGGAAGATAATGGCCACGAAGATGATGAACAATGGTGTGTATCTTTGATCTCCACAATGATTGGAAATGCGCCTGGGCCACGCTTTTTCCGCCGCTGATCTGAACTGAAGCAAGAAGAAGACGACAATGATGTTGGGCGCTGTTGCGCTGGTCTCGCACTCCGGAAGCGGAAGAGGCCAAACGGTTCTTGAGTTGCTCGTTCAACTCGATCAAGCTTCGTAAGTAATAACACAACTTCTTCATATCCGTTCGGGATGGTATGTACTGGATTCCCACGTGTATGTGTATTGAAAAAAAGGGATTCTTCCGTCTCACTTTTTTCGTCCCGACGAGATCAGCCGAACCAGTGGCACCAACGCGACAGTGCCACGATGGGAATGGCAAGGCACTTGACATCAGCACACAACATCTCAAAAGAGCAGCCAAGCTGCAAGCGTGGAATGTGGCAAAAAAGCAGCGCAATGCCACAGGGGCATTGCGCTGAGCTCATGATACGGACATGACAGTTCAAATATTATATTGAGGCCCAAAGCCTTCTATGTAACATAATACATGCTTCTTAGAACAAGATAGTTTAATGCAGCTACTTTCACTCTCCCTTTTATTATGATTGATGTACGTATTCTTGAGTCTTCTTGATTCTTCACTTGATTCTTCTTGAGTCTTCATTAATTTTGCAGTTTTCTTACTTTCTAGTTTCGTGCAATGTTTGCAAATGATACTTGATGTTTACAATGATACTTGAAGTTTA
>JALLOV010000406.1:0-10647 GCA_036939655.1 Thalassiosira allenii | reverse complement strand
GAAGGCAAAGAAGAGCTCACGCCAAAAGAGATCATCGGTCGGAGGCGGGAGCAATCACAGCGAGACGTGCTGGAGCAGCTGACCGTCTCCCTCGCGGACTATCGCAGCGATAATGACGAGCTGTGCGCCGACGTTCGCGGCATCGTAAAGCACCACGGCCTCGCCATCGTCCGTGGCGCTCTCTCTGATGGAGACGTCGACGCCATCTCCAATATTGCCGATACAACTCGGAAGAGGGTCTGCGACGCACTCGACTCGAGAAACGTGCCGTACGACGATCCAGTCAACGATCAGGAGGCAATATGCTACCGCGAGCTGGCCGTGAGGTGCAAGGGGAGGATGGACGTACGGTACTGCGAAGAGACCGCGGGGAGTGTTACCAACAAATTGCCGCAGCTGGAATTGATAGAAAGCCTCGCGAGGTCGGTCATACACGGCGCCGAGCCTCCCGAGCGGACGTACGCCGGTTGGATCTTCAGTTTACCGGGATCGGCCGACCAGCCTTGGCACCAGGACGGCTGCCCGCTCTTTGCCGAAGGCGTCACGGAATCACTGCCCATCTACGCGCTGAATATATTCTGCGGGTTGCACGACGATCAGTTGCTGGAGCTGGGACCGACCGAGTTCGTGGTCGGGTCGCACAGGATGGCGCCCGAGAGTGCCATGGAGAGGCTCGGGGATGCGGTGTCGGCCGTGCTGAACAAGGGCGACGTACTGCTTTATGATTACAGGATATGTCACAGGGGCACGTCAAACCTCACGAGGGAGACGTCGTTGGTAGAGGGGAAAGCGAAGGACGACGATGCGGGCATCGTCCGAAAGGTTCTCTACCTGATGTACGCGAGGCCGTGGTTTCGAGAACACCTCAACTTCGGCGACGAGGGGCTCTTCGATGGTAGTACTTGAGGGCGCGAATTGCTTGGCTTGGAACTGGTTTTGATCAGAGGCGATTCCCGCTGTCATGTCATGATGGACGAGAGACCCGTCAGGACCCTCCGCTTGCAGGGGGGTGTCCGAGCAGCGGCGCGGATAGCTGGCGAAGTTTCTTTCAGATCCAGAGGAACCCTTCAAGATGATGGGGAAGGCTCCTGCGATAATAATCTAACTAAAACAAACAAATTATCTACCAAATGTATCCTCATAGTGGGGCTCATCATCTGTTGCAATGCATTCCCTTGGGCGCTTGGTTCAGAAGAAGTGAAAGTGAGCCATGTCTCTTGTCCAGATCTCATCATATATATACTAATTCCTCCGTGATCAAAACGAATCTTTTTGACATAAAGAGATGTCAACAAATTTCAATCCATGCTCTCCTCGTGAAGGTGCGTGGTGCATGGCATCTGCCCCACACGGACACGGCAAAAAGCATGAACATTATTTGAACACCACTCCTCGTTCCATCACCATGACCTCAAGCAGCAGCAGAGGCGGCGAGCCGGCCTACCCGCCCTTCAACCCGTTCGTCCGCCATCCGACGTCCGCCCTCGGCAAATTCAAAATGCTGGTTTGCGGCTCGGTCCTCGTCCCCATCCGAGCGATCGGCGCCATCGCCACCCTCGCGTCCTGCCTGCTGTGGTGCAACGTATGCAGCCTCGGGTGCGACGATTTGTCCAAGCCGTATACTCCAATAAGGCGACGATTGCTTCAGGGAGGGTGTCGCGTCTTCTCCCGGATACTGCTCTTCTGGTACGGCTTCGTCTGGATCCGCGAATCGTACGAGGTCGAGGATCCCAAAGAGAGGGCTGAGCAGCCTCCTCCGTCGGTCATCGTTGTGAACCACGTCGGCTTCGCGGAATTGATGTACCTCGTCTACAGCGACGGGTGCTGCTTCGTGAGCAAGGATTCCAATCGGTCGCTGCCTTTCATAGGAAAGATATCGGAGGTGCTGCAGAGCATTTTCGTATTCCGCGGCGACGGGGGGAAGGAGGGCGATACTCCTGGCGGAGATGCCGCAAAAAATGATAACATGCAGAAAAGGAAAAGCTCGAACGCCAGCGAGGCCAGCTCAGCGTCGGGAGGATCGACCGTCGCCAAGAGCACTACCAAAAAGATACTCGAAAGGGCTCGCTCTCCACCCGGCGCGTACCCGCCCCTCTGCATCTGCCCGGAAGGGACCACGCACACCGGACATATCATGATAAAGTTCGCAACGGGAGCGTTCCGGGCGGGTCTGCCCGTCCGGCCCGTGGTCGTGTCGAGCCCCTTCTCGCCGACACACGGGTACGACCCGTCGTTCAGCTGCGCGAACATCGTCAAGCACATACTCTGCCTGATGACCCAGCCGATGAATATGCTTCATGTGAAACACCTGGCAGTGTACGTTCCGAGCAAGGAGGAGAGGATGGACCCTAAGTTGTACGCGGAGAATGTGCGGCACAAGATGGCACGGGAGCTGGGCGTGGAATGCTACGACCTCACGTGGACGGACAAGCTGCGGTTCGAACGGTCGGCGAGGTCGAGGGAATTGGGACGACGGAAGCTGGCCGCGAGGAATGGAGGAGTCGTGCCGCCGATGCCCGTGTTCACGGAAGACGCGTTTGGCAACCCTCTGGCGGACGGGGGTAGAGGTGGTGCCAAGAAGAAGGACGAGTAGTCGGGGGTGGTGGTTGTGTGGTGTACAACATGTCAATTGAAAGAGTCGTGCAGGAAGAGCTTCTGCGGCGTCTGATTTGAAAGACAAGCTATAGCTGCGAGCTAGGGTAGACTCTGTGCTGCGTCAGAATGATACGAAGGCCTGTTATCTAGTGAGAATGTTGCATTTTTTCTCCTGAAGGAATCTTTGTCTTTTACTTTTGAAAGAAATTACAAGCGGCGTGTAGACTCTATGCATTCATGGAAGACTTCAAATGCAATCAGACCGAAAAGCTGAGGTGAACACGCACACGAAGAGAAAAATCAAGATACCTGCACGCCATAGTCCTTTGGTCGAGGCCCAACTTGGACATGATGGGAGGCTAAAAATGGCTTTTTCAGCTTGGCCGCCACACTCTAGGTACAGTCATCTTCGTCTTGGGAAGCTAGATTTGGCCGAAGCCGAATAAAATGCACTTGTCTCCCGTACAGTATCTTCTATTTTAGCTATGGTCCGTATGCTTTTGCTGCATCTCTCTGCAGTGTTTGTCAGATCCTTTTATGTTTACATGGTGAATAGCTCCATCGCTAAGGGACACAACCCATGGTAGCTCAATTGCTCTGATGACTGCCCTCTTTCTGACTGACTCTGATCCCGATTCCACGATGATTTGGAACTTTGCTTTGCTTCATGTTTGTTGCAGACTCCTTTGCTAGTTTGGTGTCTCTTACAGAGGCCTTTGTTCCGGGCTTGGTTAGTGCATCCTTCGCGGCTGCAAAATTTGGGCTTCGCTCCATGTTTGCTACACACTCCACAATTTCGAGATACTTTAGTGCATCCTACAGCAGAGCAAATTCGGTTGACTGATAATTCTTTCGCACCATGTCTCCAACAGACACCTCCCTTTACAACCTTGTTGGTACATCCAGCACTACTGCATCTCTTGAAGTTGGCTTTGTGCCCAACACAGACACCTCCGGATTGCACTTGTTTAGTGCATCCTGCAACAAAGCATGTTGGTCGGGCTTTCTTCTTAGGCGCGAGGCCATCTTCTCCCACATCGGGAAGAGTCCGCTTCTTCGCGGTGTTGGCATCTTGCTCATGTTTCACCGTCACCCTCGGGGCCACATCATCTCTAACCCTTGCTTTTGCCGTCTGGCTAGACTGATAAATCATCTCTCCCAACTCTTCGTCGGAGTCGTCATCATTGTATAATGCTGCCCCCGGCACATTTCTGGGCGAACCCAACTGATGATCCAAGCTCATCCTCTTCAAATATGAGTTCATCTACTGAGTCGAGCGCTCTGAGCTGTGAGCGCTGCTCTTTCATCTTTCACATCTGAAATGAACTCTATTTATTTTAGTAGTATGGAACTGCGCTGACATGCCGTTTAGTCATTCTAGCTATGTAAGAGTATGTATTATTCGAGCTGACTTAGTTCCATCGAATTTCTTTTTCAATTTCGATAGCCCTAAGGTGTAAAGATTTCAGAGATGGGATATCCAAGAACACCACAATGTGTATGAATTGCTGCAAGATGATTGACATCGTGCATTCCCTTTTCCTCCTTCACTCTGGAATGGACAGATTCAGATGAAAGTACACCCTCCACAGCTGCGAGATATGGCCTCCAAGGTAGCGAGAGCCTCTCTTGTCCATATTGGAATGGATATTGCAAGTTGCTCATAGTACTTGGAAATATGGATTTACATGGTGAATAACCCCATCGCTAAGGGGCATAACCTCAATAGCTCTTGCTCTGGCTGACCTGGACCCTGGGGACTTTGATTTGCTTGCGTCATATTTGTTGCTACTGGCTACGAGTCCCTTACGAAGGCCTTCGTTCTGGCTTGTTTAGTGCAGTGCATTCATCGAGGCTGCAATTTTCGGGTATGGCTCTTTGTCTAACACAAACAACTTGCAAAACCCATTAAGGAAGTCGTCTTCTTGGGAGTAGGGTCATCTCCTCCCACAACAGGAAGAATCTCCTCACTTGAGGCTCACTTGAAGCTTTGATATCTCTTACAAGCTCCACTGGCACCCTCGTGGCCTCATCGGCTCTAAACCTTGCTTTTGCCGTCTGGCTAGCTGATAAATCAACTCTCCCAACTCTTCTTCGGAGTCGCCACCATCGCATAATGCTGCCCCCCGGCACATTCTGGTGATGCTCTGAGCTCATTGCCTTAAAAATAATGGAATCAAGAGCCAGAGCTAGTAATGATAAGTAGTGAAACACATAATGGGCCTCATCAACGAGGCCATGAAGCTGTCCAGGAGAGGAGGAAGGAAGAGAAAGGGGAGAGAAGAACCAAAGCATCAATAAGCTGCCTACCTAGCGGTTTAAGAACAATATTCATTGTTCATCGTCCATGGTGATAACGTTCACTTTGATGCGCCAATGTTGCTTCTTTGCATCAGCATAGCATTAATTCAAAGCGAGACACAATATTGTCGCTTTTACACACGCCGCCGAATGATTGTGGTGCTCCAGTCGCAACACGCCGCCGAATGATTGTGGTGCTCGGCGACTGGCGAAATGATATCATATTGAAGGAGAGTTGTTATTGCTCAAGCGTGTGATAATAACAACTATTCCCCTCAAAAACAAAAGGAATGTCTCGGAAATTAGATTCAGATTGTTTGAGCGAGATATTCGTGCTTCGTCAATCCGGTCTCTTGCGTGCATTAGATAGGCAACACACTGGGAAACCATGCATGATGTTTTGCCTTGAGTGAGGTGAGCCATCTTTTGGGATAGGAAGCTACAGATAACGACGCGGTGATTTATCTTCAACTGTCAACTCTGATCAAAGATAATGTTCTTTCAAAACATGTGCACATGATAATTAAAGAAAAAGTGACCGAATATCAGGCTCTCTTGAGTGCCGCAGGACACCTGACAAAGATCTTGTGGCATAGTTCAAGTTCGCATGCAATGTTTGGGGGGTTGTCGTGTCGATAGATCTTTACACTCTAGGGCTATTAAACTGAAACTCCAAGTACACGCGGAATTGGGTGTCCAAAAGAAGAAATTTCGTCATGAGAAAAACGTCAGAGCATGTCAACTGCAGTTTCCGTACTACTAAAAAATGTGTCGGCTAGCGCAGAATGGCATCTGCTGGGAAGGAGGAACCTGAGAAGGAATAATGCACAGGAACATTCGTTCTCATTCTATAATTCTCATAAGATACTCAAGACTGTCTTAGTGACTGTCTGGTGTTTATTGGTCACATTTTGTGAGCCCCATACAATTACGAATTACCATGTGCACATGACCACGACGGGTCGTGTTAGTTGAAGTTAGCAATGATCACCGAAATATTGAGAACCGAACCCGGCCAGAAGGTGGACACTGAGGGAGCATCCAAAGATATTTTTTCTTTCAGCTTGCTCTGGCTACTTCTTCTCGATCTGGATCCACATTCTTGCCTTCTCATCTGGATCATTGGGCGTCTCCTCATCATCTGGATCCAGCTAATTCGTACCATACCTATCGAAGAGTCCTCGTCTCCAAACTCAATTTGCCTTCGCATTTTCTACTACTGCTCACTATTGCAGAAGAAGTCAGAGCTTGTCTCTCCTCTCGCCCGTCTGCTGGTAGGCTCCTGCTCGGTATCGGGTTGCCAGAGAATGTCTCTCTCGTTGGGTTCCGGATAAGACTTTCAACCTAAGAAGACAAATGAAGACATTCAAATCATGAGCGGCGAATCGTGCAGGACGGCCGAGGATGCGCTCGACTTCATCCTGGCGGGGAAAGATGACGACGGGTCGTCCCCCGACGGAGTCGACCAGCTCTTTGGCGTCGATGGCGACGCCCTTCGCGTACTCGAAGACGATGATGCCAAGTCCGCGGCGTCCGACGACTCGTTCGGCCGGACTCTTGACTCTATGCCCGGCATATCGAGGATGGTCACCCAATCTCCGGACTTCATGTTCGGAGGTAGCGGCGGCGTCCTCGGGGACTTGGGAGAGTCGTCCCCGGACAGAGTCGACCGGCTCTTCGACATCAGCGACGTCCTCGGCGGGCCCGAAGAGGCCTCCAAGGCTGCCAAGGCCGCCGCTAAGGGTACCCCCGACGCAGTACGACGAGGCGCGCCGTCTCCAGTCAACAACCCGGACGACTATCGGACAGACAGGTCGTCCCTGGACATAGTTGACCGGCTCTTCAACATCGACGACCCCCGTGGCGGGCTCGAAGAGGATGTAACCAAGGCCGCGGCCAAGCGGACCCTCGACACAGGACGAGGCGCGCCGTCCCCCGTCTACGACCCAGACGACTTCGGGACGGACTTCGACCAGACGCTCGGCGACCAGCTCATGCCGGACGAGGTCCTCGAGAAGCTGATGTGCGGCGACATCTCCATCTCTAAGATTAAAGTGCAGAGAGAACGCTGGGATCGTAGAGCGCACAACTTCCAGACGTGCAAGAAGATAATTCAGGGCGTCGAGCACCGAGGCGCCGCTGCGATCAACAAGGCTCGATTCGCGGCAGGTAACAACCAAGTTCAGACCTTCTGGGCGGATGCGACGGCTTCTATGTTGGAGGAGATGAAGAGGAAGAAACAAAATACTTGGACATGTAAGCCAAACTTCGAAAAGGCTTGGACTGAGGAGCGAAGGACGAATGCAAGGGACGCGTGGGCGTCCAAGTCGGACTTCAAAAAGGAGGAGAGAAAGAAGAAACAACAAGCTTCTCTTGCATCTACCTTGGCGAGTCGAGCTTTGAATATGCAGAGGACAATCGACGAAAGACTTGGAGCTGCTGGTCTTCTGGATCAATGTGCAACGGTAAAGGAAGGAAGTGCACCTTTGCCCAAGCCCAAAGATGCAGGAGCTGTGTCCGGACTCAAGCCCCAAGCTGTAACGCCTTCGCCGGCGCCCAAGCCCAAAGCTGAAGGAGCCGACAGCTGCAAGTTGTGTATGAAATTTGCTCCAGGTCTTGTTCGGAATTGTCCTGGCAGCAATGGGGTGCCATTCTGCGTTTACTTCGAAATCAACGGCGCCAGCAAGCATACCGTTTGTCCGCGCTGTGCCAGACAGAAAGGGGCGTATGCACAACGCTGCAAAGGAGGAAGACTAGGAGAAAACAAATGTCAGTTTTTCAAGAAGAACGGGCAACCAAGGAAGACTGACTGTGGCCTCCCGCTGAAGCGAGCTTTCACATGTTGAAAGGTGCGCCAAAACAGGAGTACGGCCCGCGTAAATAAGCTGATACAATATGATCAGTAGATCATTCTAAGAAGAAAGTATAGTGTAAAGTCGTGATTGAATTTATCAATGCTTATTAAACTTACATTTCCTGTATCATAATAGCTCTAGATTGAAATTGGAAAGGCTGTCATAAAATGCGTGCGTGTGTATGAGAGAGAAGAGTACCATAGGGTTCATCACTTTCATTTTCTTTTCCATTCTCTTTCTGTGCACAGCAACAATAATAGACCTCGTTTTTTGGGGAACATTACATGAACTACTCTGATTGTTTTTTTATGTAGACTTCTCGAGATGCCATCCAAGATGAGAGACCGTCTCCCTAAAGTAGCACCCTCCAAAATTTACAAATTGTAGCAGCAGCTCAAGCTGATTGACGATGTAGACGGACTTCAAGAGTGCCATGATGAGAGTAGACACACCCAAGATGCAACAGCTTTCGCCGACCTATGTTTCAAATTGTAAAGCAGCAGCGCAAAAGCTATCACAGCTTCTTCTTCTTCTTCTTGCTTCTTGGGGGTCAACCTGTGAAAGATCTTTTCGGCCGACATCAGAATTTGAAACATAGACTGAAGCTTTACAATAACATTTTCCACTCATGTCTTTTTAAGATTTCAGCGACGCATAATATTACGTACGTAGGTATCTCCAGGAAATCTCATTTTGATACAATACATATCTGTCGCTATGCTGTCATTATGAAGTCGCTGTGGTAAAAACCGAACGAAAATAACTCACAAATCACATCGACAATAAACACAATCACAAGAAGATGGTCATTATGACTTTATCGGGTCAAGCGACAGCTCTGTGTCTTTATGTATTCTTGCTTCAACAACAAAAAAGAAAAAGACACATGAAAAAATGCGATTTCATTCCGGGCTTGAAGTCTCCCTGAATTCAGGAGAGCGAGGCTAAAACCTATCTCATTTCCACCAGTCCTTTCCACCTACAGCTCTCACAAAAGAATAATCCTCAAATCTCATCAAATCGAACTTCCAGCACTCAATCCAATCCCAATCGATCCAACACTCAGAGAACCATGGCGCTCATCGTAGACTTTCCCGGCCCTCGTATGAATGCAGAGAGCCTCGCCCCGTTCCAGCGGCCGCCGCGGCACCGAAGGGTCTCGTTCCACGAAGAATACGAGGTCAAGTTCGTCCGTAGCCTCGTCGGTGATAGCAAGTCAGAAATCTGGTCGAGCGACGACGAGATGGCGTACTTCAAGGCCTCGCTAGCGAACGAGGTGCGAGCACTCTGGCGATCGGGATGCTCTGGCTCTGCCGAGGCGCTGCTGAAGCAAGAGGACGAGAACTTCACTATTATGGGGCTCGAGAACTACCTTTCGCCCTCGGCGAGCAAAGCGGTGAAGGCGCGACGAAGAACAGTAAGGAGTGCGGTCATGTACGAGCAAGAGAGGCAGAGGAGGGTGGGGTCGCATGATTCGGACCTCCTTGCAAATGTAAGCGAGGTCACATCGGACTTGTCGAGGAGGAGGGCCAGTATCGTCGGCTTGATGCACGAGACTAGCCAGGGATGAAAAACGACTCGCCGAAGGAAAGTCGCTTCAAGATACTGTCGAGGTGATACGTTAGGTACTACTCAGATATTTGATACTCATACCACGAAGAAGGAAGATAGCCTGTGTTAGCTTTTACACCAATTGTTGTGCAAGCAAGATAGTAGCATCTCATCCACGCCCTCAACAGTTCTTCATTTTGAACCAGATAGGCATTCCTAATTTGACTGGAAATGGTAATGAAAAAGAATGGTTACACACACAGATGACTCTCTCTTCTCTAGATAGATTGTGCAAATAAGTGCATAATCTACGGTTTTTCGAGCATCAAACACTGATGTTGTATGTATCTAGAAGGTTAATGAATGAAGACATGAGCCTTTTGGTCATAAATGCCCGAGAGACCGTTTTGATGACGCCATATCGATGGTACTGTGATGATTTTGCTGTCCTGTTTTTCTTCGATGAATCTACCGAGAAGTATGCTCACTTAAGACAGCGAGGTAGTGGTAAGCGAAGGGACTTTCAATTAGAGAGGTCTCGACCTTACCAGGTGTCAAATCAGGTTTGTCGGAATTAAAGAGAATTTCACTACTCTTTTGGCGCGTGACGCAAAATTCCCTACTACCCTTTCGATTGACGGGTTCGGGCCATCTGAAGCTAATAAATATTATAATGCAGAATGAGTGTCCCCTTATGCCCTATCCTATCTTTTGAGTACAACACGCAAACCTAAACTGTGTGTCACAATCTCTTTTACGCCAGTCGAGCTCTATTGTGAGCATATCACAACCCCACTAGTCAGATTGAGTGAATTCAGTATCACTGAGAAGTAAATCTTCCATCGCTTGACTGAATTCCGCATCATAGAGAAGTTCTTGATTGAATTCCGCATCATCAAGAAGTTCATCTTCCATCGCTCTTCTGTCGCTGTATTCTGTTAACAGGCGTTGCTTTCTCGCCACCTTGGTGTTTGCCCGGGGATATTCCAACGCCAAAGACAAGATACGAGAATGATCCACGTCCTGTAACGACAGCTTTGCCATGTGTACCGCTGGGATCGAACGGTACATGAAAGGGTCATCGTTTTTCATGGATTCGAGGTCGTCTTCGTTCAAGCGGCTCAGGTCGATTTTTTTAGACTTCGTCTCGGTCTCTGTCTGGGAGGGAGCTGTTTGAGTGTGGTACATGAATGGGTCCCCGTTCTTGAAGGATCCAAGTTCGGCTTCGCTCAAGCGGCTTAGGTCGATTTCTCTAGACTTTGGCTCGGCCTTGTGGTGAGAACATTTCGAGTAGTACCTTGCTTGTTCATTTTGTGCAGTCTTTGAGGTAAGAATTCGTTTACTT
>JALLOV010000405.1:0-10648 GCA_036939655.1 Thalassiosira allenii | reverse complement strand
TCACCGACCACTCCTCCCTCACGCTCAGCTCCTCAGCTGCACGGTGCACGGTGGTGGACTGTGGACTCCATCTTCCATCTGATCGATGTGCAGATAGAGCGAGACGATCAAAACAAATAATGGATGGCGTCGAAACAATGATCGGCATCAACGATCTTCGCTCCGATAAGGGAGGAGACCCAGAACTGTATCGTCGGGCGCTCTCAATGTATGATTCTTCCAACACATCATCGGCTGCCCCTCAAACATCATCGCGGCATGACGATGACGGAGACCGCTCCGCATCATGCTCATACATTGACGAAGCCCTGGCCCTCGATTCCCAACGTCGGTCCACGATGACAAATCTTGAAGGTCTTCGTTCTAAATTATCGACTTTGCAGAAGACAGTCATAGCTCCAAAAAAGAAAGCCAATGAAGATGTCACCGAAGAGGTGGCACAATTGAAGGAGTGGAAAATGGAAATTGCACAACTTTCAAAGGCAGTGAAGGACGCAGAGCAACGTAGGGATGCTGTGTTGAAAAGTATCAACAGCATCTTGGTAAATGTCAACTTGGAAGATGTGAAAGAAGTTGGTGAAGTCGACGGGAAAATAAAGGTTGGTAGTGGTAACCCTGAAGTACGCAGTCAACACGTGATGCCACAATCACCAGCAACATCTGCATCATCATCTTCGGATACCCCAACGACATCCAAGAAAGAGGAAACGCCTACGTCCTCACCATCTACTTCTCTACCTCTCCTCTCACCAGAGAAAATCAAGTCTATACCACCGGAAAGAATACTCAATCTCAATGTTGGAGTCCTCGGACATGTTGATACTGGCAAAACATCCCTGGTCAAAACACTCAGCTCTGTTCTATCTACCGCTGCATTGGATAAGTCCAAACAATCACGAGCGAGGGGTATCACGTTAGATTTGGGCTTCTCAGCGTTTCTCTTGCCCCTACCAGAGCACCTCCGTGAGGGAACCGACGGCGGGACTGACAGAAGTTCCAATAACGAAAGAAACCACAATTCAAAACAAAGTGCTGTTACCAAAACAGATAACACCGATGCATCAGATATGAAGTTGAAACAAAAGTACGATCTCCTTCAGGTAACTCTCGTCGATTGTCCTGGCCACGCATCCCTCATCCGAACTATCATCGGAGGTGCCCAAATTATCGACATGGTCTTGCTCGTCGTAGATGCCACCAAGGGAATGCAAACCCAAACAGCTGAATGTCTCGTTATTGCTGAAATGACCACAAGGAACCTAATTGTGGTGTTGAACAAGATTGATCTGTTCCCAGAAAACGAACGCGAGGAGAAACTGCGATTGGCCGAAAAGAAAATGAGGGCAGCGCTGCGTGGGACCAAGTTTGAAGATGCTCAAATGGTTGGGATTAGCGCATGCGTAGGCGGAGAGAAGGTTGCAGCTGTGGGAGGAACTGCCGGCGAGGGAGAAAATAGTGGTCCATCTAGTCTCATTGCTGGGACGAACAACATTCATGGCCTATTGAACATATTGCAATCGCAAATCCGAGCTCCCAATCGTGATGCTCGTCCATCGCCCGATAGATTTCATTTTGCCGTGGATCACTGCTTTCCCATCAAGGGTCAAGGCACTGTCCTCACTGGTACCTGTCTTTCAGGATCAGCACGTCCAAATGATATGGTTGAGTTCCCCACTCTAGCTACACAAAAGAAGATAAAGGGACTTCAAATGTTTCGACGAAAGGCAAATATTATTCAGCAGGGCGATCGAGCAGGCATATGCGTATCCAATTTTGATGCCAAGTTAATGGAGCGCGGAATCATTGCTTCCCCAGGGACAGTGAAGTTGATACGTGGCGCCATTGCCGTTGTAAGAAAGGTAAGGTTCTTCAAAGGAGGGCTGAACTCAGGCTCCAAATTTCACGTCAGTGTCGGACATACAACAGTAATGGCAACGGTGACGTTTTGGGGGGCACGCGAGATCGCAAAGCAGGTTGAAGGGGATTCTGAAAAGGATTTGGAAAGAACCAATTCGCAACACTTGGGAAAGTCATCTCTTGGAGGCTCCGCAGATTTGGCAGGGCTGCCTCGACTCAAGTTTGACTGGAATCAGGATTTCTTACACCAAGACAACTATCTCGACGTCCTCCCAAAAGCTGACAGCAGCTCTGAATGGAATGAGTCCCTGCCTGAACCGGGGAAAAGAAGGGATGAAAGTCTTCCACCCCTGCACTGGGCACGTCTAGAGTTTCTCACTCCAGTCTGTGAGTCCAGTCTTCTCTGTATTTTGGATTCTTTATCAACTGTCTGTACTCAAGCAGCTCGCCCGTTTCATGATCCAAAACACACCACCTACTTCATCACCAAAGATTGTGTGAGTCTCCACATGTTCATGTGCTTTTGATTCGATGTCTCATATCACGACTGACACGTGTCTTCCCTTTGTTGTCGGTCGACGTGAAGCCCATGGATAGTCTTGTCATCGGATCAAGATTAGATTCAGAAGTGAATGCAAATGCTTGCCGACTAGCATTTTCTGGACGCTTAGTAGAGAGATATGATGCCAAAACTGTAAGTGTTATCGTTAGAAGAAATTCTCTCTGTGTCGTGACGCTTTGTCTGTCCAAACTTAACCATACTTGTACCTCCTGCGCACACAGGATCACGGCCGGCTGAAATCATACACAAAAAAGGAAAAGGTCGGCACAGTATGTCGACTCGGAGATCCTTATAGACGCGCTGATGACAACAAAATAGTACGATACGAAATATTCGGTACCAATCTGTTCAAAAAGGAAACCAACATGTCGCAATTCGTAGGTCTGTTGATCGAAACCGACCGAGGAGATGTTGGGAATATACAATCGTCTTTTGGGACCTCTGGTAAATTTCGTGTGAGCTTCCCTGGAGGTACCGACGTCCGAGACGGCGATCCTCTTTATTTGCGTTTCAAACGATACGCCAACGATCCTAAGAAAGCTATCCACCAGGACGGGAAACTGCCTCCGGCCAGGACAGGCTCAAGAGTTGATCCACCGGCGAAGAAGAAGAAAAACAAAGGGAAGAATGCAAATCAGAATGCACCACAAGCGAAGGCCGATGCCAGCACACCAAATGGCAATACAAATGCATCTGGCAATGATAAAAATGCAAACGCCACTGCAGTTGGAGAAATTGTGAAGCTGAAGGGAGACGTTCTGGACAATGGCAATAGTACCGTGGCCATCGTATCGGGTCTTTTCTCCATGGAGGACGACATTAGTCAACACAAGGGCAGAAAAGTCCTGTCCAGCTCAACCAAAGAAGAAGGCGTGGTCGATGGCTCCTTTGGCAAAATGGGAAAGTGCAAAGTCTTGTTCAAGGATGGTATTTCTGCGGAGGTTGGAAGTCGAGTTGAAATGGCTGGGAAGGATGCATGATGCAGGCGACGCGGTAGGTCTTGTTGTCAGCCGTTTGATGGCACAAAGGCAGATACAATTCTCTGAATGACAGATCGAGATTCGCTAAAGATAGAACATGGATAGAACAACTTAAATGAATCACTGGCTGCGTACGTGCCATGATAAGAAGTTCACACACTCGCAAAATGTATAAGGGCACTCTTGAACATAATGCATGTGAATAGAGTATGGATGGAACCTGCCCATAGTTGATTTGGCATCAATAGAGACACAAAAAATATCGCCTCAGATGGCACCGACCAACAGAAGAGAAGCATTCAACGCCACATCATTCAAAGCAATCAAGGTTGTCACCTCTAACCTCCATACCAGCTCAATCTCAGCGGCAAGGCGTTTAATCGAGTTTTATGTAGCTCTTATGAACATCTTGACTAGATCTTCTACTGCAATATTCTGAGTTCAGCTATATGAATATGTAGCCTGCCTTCAGCTGATAACGGAGAAAATTCTTCTCTTATCGCAAGATATCTTACATCTTCGAGAGTCTTCAGTTTTAGACTCAAGCCAAGACACTCAAACAAAAAAGCGTTATGAACTGTTATTATCTATTGGCACCAACCCCGACCAACCACCAAAAAACACCTCTTTCAACCAAAAGACCAGCATGATCAACACTCCATCATTAAGCAATCTCAAGAGGTTTCAAGCTCAGAGCTCAAGTCAGCAGGTTCGTCCATCAATTTTGTTTAGGCAGCATCCCATCGTGGTATACCGGTAGGGAGCCATGTGGGGCGAAAGAAATACGCGCTGGCACCTCCTCTCGCACTTTCGCGTCACAAGACGTGCTCACAAAATTGCCGTGTCCGCCGATCTCGCGATCCAACGGCCGCGCCGAATTCCGATTCACGTAGGAATTCAGTATCATCGACGAGAATATTCAAATTTCCAGGTAGAAAGTGCCGGACGAAACCGGCCGGCCGGTGTCATTTTTGAGCCGATCACGCGGGACGGGACCCTCTCTCTCGCGCGTCGCGTCCACCGGCCGTGGGTTCCGTTGCAACGGCGGTGCGTGCACAAAGCAACAGCACGAAGCCAGCAAGGCAAACAGAAAGGCAGGCGACAAACGCCGTGAGGACGACGCCGCCCATGACGTGCAACTCTCCCCACGACGAGACGACGCCGTCGGCAGCGCATTGAACCCATCTATCCCGCGGCAATAACGCAGACGTTGATCCCCGGCGTGTCGAGAAGGGACGCGGTGGTGCTGATTATATCGGCATCCACGGCGGCGACCGAGAGGAACTTGGCGTAGGCTTGAAAAAGGCCTCTCCCCGTCCACGCCACGGAAAGGGAAGGCGGCGCAGAGGTTCACAAACTCCACGGACCTTCGCACGGCGGCGCCATCAACGAGGACGTGGGAAGGTCGAGCAGACGAACCCCACGGCGTGCCCGAACGGACGAGGGGGGGAGGGTAACGCGACGTGCCCACATCATTGGCAGAGCGGACGCGGCTTTGGTTTGGCGCGGACGTCCCCACAAAAACAAATCAACAACCGTTGGCAGAGGCACCAGCAATGCGAAACATGGCGACCTCGCTCGCCGTAGAGACAGCCACGACGACCAAAACTGGCCACATGGGAGTTCCGCCGCCACCGGGGATGTCGCCCTCGACGCCCACGTCGCCCATCAAGGAGGCCCACCAGCAGCGGCTCATGGCGTTCCGCAACGGGATGGGCAGCCCGGGGAGCGTCAACACCAGCGGCAGCCTCAGCGCCGGCGGAGGAAAGATCACCTCCCCCGGGGTCGGGAGCGTCGTCAGCCTGGGTGGAATCTCCCCCGGCAACGGCGGGGGGTTCGACGGCTTCGTGAGGCGGGCGGCGTCCACGGACGACGCCAACGGCCACGGCGGCCCCGGCGGCGGCCACGGGATCGGCGACCCCGCCGCCCCCGCGTTCCTGAACGACATCTTCCGGACCTCCTCCAAATCTTTGGAGGACTCGGGCCACGAGAAGCAGTCGCGCAACGAGTCCTCCAGCTCCCAGCCGCGGCTCAGGAGCCACGGCCTCGACCCCCTCTTCGTCGACGACGATTCCGCGGAGAGGAGGGTGGAGCGGGACGGCCGGCCGCTGAGCGCGGACCAGGCCGGGTCCAACATCTTCCGGAGGGGGGGGAGGGGGTTCTACTCCCCCATCATCGGCACCCCAACAAGAGGAGGGGCCGGCGGCGGCCGTAAGGGACTGGGCGCCGACTGGTCCGTGGGCGGCGACGACGTCGACGACGACGCGAGCTGGATCCCCTCCATCCGACCCTCTTTGAGCTGTCCCACCTCCGTGTTCGAATCCCCGCTCTTCCCGTCCAGCGGCAGCTCCAACACGCTTAGCGCCATGTCCGTGGGGGGGCAGGTGAGCGGCAACCTCGGCTTCGGCTCCAGCCTCTCCGTGGGGGGAGCCGACGCCGTCGGGGGCTCGAGGGGCCTGAGGGAGAGGCTGCTGAACCGTCCCTACCCCCTGGAGAAGATCAACAGCGCCTCGGCCCAGACGAATTCCCCGAGCGAGAACGACAGCCTCGACAGGATGCAGAACGACAGGTTGCTGGGGGACGACGACAGCGGACTGGACGAAGACGACATGCTGAACGACCAATTGTTCGACGGGAACGAAAACCTCGACCTGGACGAAAGTCGACTGGGGAATCAGCTGGACGTGGACGTCAGTGCGATCGAGTGCGATTCACCACTCAGGAGCATTTCCGTCGACAAGAGCCAGTCGCTCAACCCGTCGTTGGACCAATTGGACGGCGGCCGCGATCCCAACGCCATGAGGAACCTCAGCGACGCCTTCGAACTGCTGGTGGTGGACGGGGGCGGGGCGACGGGGAGCCTCCCCCCCGTGATACAGACGGTGAGCAACCTCGAGAGCCAGCTGGAGGGGGCCAAGGGCGCGGGCGACGAGAACGACGACGGCGGGGAGACCCCCGGCTCGAAGCCCTCGCCCACGTCGGTCCTGGGCTTCGAGTCCGAGACCGCCTCCCCCTCCTCCGCCTCCAACTCGGCGGTCAGCACGGTGCGGCTGGAGAACGGCATGACCGTGGCGAGCATCTCCATGCCCGAGTTCGGGCTGCACGACTCGCTCCGGGGGAGCCTGCGCCAGGGGCTGATCGATCGGGTCAGCTTTTACAGCGTGGTGAGGGACATCAACAGGGAGGCCCTGGACG
This sequence comes from Thalassiosira allenii, assembly GCA_036939655.1. Lineage (NCBI taxonomy): Eukaryota > Bacillariophyta > Thalassiosirophyceae > Thalassiosirales > Thalassiosiraceae > Thalassiosira > Thalassiosira allenii. The sequence goes on along the minus strand of JALLOV010000405.1, from coordinate 4,054 downwards.
CCGTGGCCACCGACCCGAGGGGAGGGGCGTACAACGACGGCAGCGTCCACGAGAGGGTGAGGCGGGCGATGACGGCGTCGAGCGCGACTAAAAATGCCGACCCCTCCAACGCCGGCAATGACGGATCAGCATCAGCTGCCCTCCCCCCCGCTCCCGCCCGGGGCGTGGTGGCGGAGGACGGCCGGGTCCACGTCCACCCCGACCCGCGGGAGGAGCTGAGGTCGGTCCTGGTCATGTCGTGCCTCAGCCAGGACAAGAACCCCAACGAGGCGGCCGAGCGGGCCGCCAGCGAGGAGGGGGAGGCGAGCGGCGACGACGGGGGGAAGGAGAGGAGGTCCCCCCCGTCGCTGGGCGCGGCGCTGCTGGACGAGGAGTGGTGGCTCATGTCGGCCATCGCCTCGCGGTCCCCGGACGAGGCGGAGGCGTGCCGGTCGACCCCGCTGCTGCCGACGTTCTACGAGGCCATGGGGGAGAAGGAGAAGGAGGGCGCGAACAACAATGCCAACGCCGAGGGAGGTAACGGGGCGAGCTCGAGGACGCAGCTGTGGAAGCCGGGGAGGAGCTGGTGGGAGGCCAAGAGCGGGAAGAACCCGTGGGTCGAGCCGGTGGTGCACAACAACCGCTGGAGGTGAGTCGTCGTAGTTGTTGCGTTGAAACTCCCGAGCAATGACTATTGTCTACTGTATTGAAACTCCTTAGCAATGACGGTATTTTTTCCTTCCTCCCAACTGAAACTCCTGTCATTTTTCGCCCTACTTTGCAGATACCTGTGGCCCCTCATCCACTACCACAAGTTCATCGCCAAGTGCATCAAGAAGCTCAAGCGCAACGGCGTCGACGTCAAGACCTCCAACTCCAACGTCTCCCTCTTCCTGCGGCAGGAGGTCTGCAACGTCTCGGACCACCTCGCCTACATGTCCAAGTACGACTCGGAGGAGTGGACGTCGGCCCTCAGCCACTTCGACGGGTGGACGGAACACGACCCCAACGTCGAGGAGACGCTCAGGGGACTCGTCGCGAGCCAGAGGCTGGCGGGAGTGACCGAGACGGCCGACGTCCACAGCTCGCTCCTGAGGAGCCAGGTCGACGAAGCCGTGCTCAAGGCGATGCAGGCGGCCAAGGACGAGGCGGGGCGGGACCAGTACGACTACAAGGAGGCCCCCCAGCACAAGGCCGAGGCCGGCGACCCCTCCCGGCGGCGCCCGTACCCGGCGCAGGACCAGGACTCCTTCGGCGGGAACAGCAACCGATCCGGATGGGCCAGCGAGAGCCACCTCCGGGCGGCGATCAGCGAGAGCAAGAAGAGGACCATCAACGACACGAGCTGGAGCGGACACCACCACCCGCCCCCGTACCCGCACCAGGAGATGTACGGGCGGGGGTTCGACCACCCTCCTCCTCCTCATCACTACGGACCTCCTCCTCCTGGTTATGGCCCCGGGTACGGCGGGCAGTACTACCCTCCGCGCCATCCGTACGACGGCTACGGCCAGTACCCGCCCCATCTTCACCACATGTACCCCCACCACGGCGACATGTCCTACGGCGACGGTTACGGCCACCACCCTCCCCACTACTACGGCGGCGGCTACGGGTACCCCGGCTCCGACGGGAGCTTCAGCGAGGGAATGGTCTTCGACGGCAGCGTCCACAGCCACCACTCGCACGACGCGTACATGCACCCGCCTCCCATTGCGACGCCCAACAGGTACCCCCACGGCCACGGCGGCGAGGCGCACCACCCCCACCACCAGTACCCTCCCAGCCCGTACTGGGGCCACCTCAACATATCCCAGCTGCCGGGCATCGCGGCGAGTCCCAGCGTTCACGTCACGCCGTCCAAGCCTCCCAGGGGCAACCACAACAGGTCGTTCCGGAAGCGCCAGCAGCACCAGGGCGGCCAGCATCCGAATCAGGGCAGCATCGACGGGAAGGCCAAGAGTCTCATCATGTTCCCCAACCAGACCAACAGCCCGGCGAGCCGCTTCGTCATGTCGCCGCAGGACAAGTCGAACCCCTACTACAAGGGCGCGCACCACCCGTCGGGAGGGGCCTCGGACGGCGGCAGGTCGACGGCCGTACCGTCGGCGCAGTCCTCGGCGGCCGAGGAGAGCTTCGTCCTCCCCACGATCGAGGACTACTCCCCGGAGAGCCCGGGGGCGGGATCGTCGTCGGGAGGGAAGGCGGCGCCGGGGACGGGGAGCGCGGCGGCCCACGCGAGCATGCAGAGCAACACGAGCATGGACCTGATGCCCCCCTCGGTGAAGAAGGTGTACATGGAGAAGGGGCGGTCGCGGGAGGGGAAGCTGGGCGAGGTGTCGGAGAACCCGACGTGAGATCGGTCCGATTCGAAGGGAAGGCCCGCCGGTGGAACTTGCTTTGAAATCTCGTCGGAATATATTCAACGTGACACGCGTCAGATGTCTTAAGTGTCGAAAAGGAGTATCGTTCTCTCGTTCCATCAGGACTTCATATTATTACTTTTTCTAGAGAGCTAAGATGATGTACATACTTAGAAATGGATGTCATGGGCTACAGCTAGCTTTTGAAGATGTGAATTAGTCCAGGGCTACTATGTGTGACGAATGTAGCTTTACTGATGTAGGACGAATGGGTTTTGTACACTGTCGACTAAGGCAAGGAAGATAGGCAGTTTGGCGATGCGAATAAACTCCATCAAACTCACATAATATCGATTCTTTTTCTCTTGAGACTTTTAATTTCAAAGCTACTCTTTTTATCATATTATATTGATATTGATAGATGTCTGATTTGTTTGTGCCACAGCCGCAGGCAAAGCGGCATTTTATGGAGCCCTTCAATTGTTCAACACGTCCTAACAATCTTGGGCCTTCACTCTGTTCCCATCCTCATCATTTCCCTGAATAGCATGGCAGTTCTCTACCACGTCGTTCTTCACCTTCACGAGATACAATACGAAGAACTGGAAGAGCAATACAAAAATGAGCCAGCGTGATATTTCTTATTTTTTACTTACTAGAGCTAAGGCGTTGAACCTGTTTTCATTCCATCTAAACCCCTGTTTGTCCCCTTTCTTCTTTCTAAAAAATCTCAAGTGTTTGAATGCACGAGACCAATTCCTGTGCGGTACATACCCTGGGCGGATTGTGTGGTACCCACCGCCTTCTTCTCAAAAGCAGTCCCCAACTTCTTTACCAAGATGCATACACAGCGATCATAACAATACAAAAGATGGCATTGCTCATCCCAGTAGCCTCGCAAGAGTTCATCTTGGCTTCTTCGATGAGTTCGGGTTCGGTGCCCATTCCCTGACGAAGCTTGACGTCGAGTTCGAACACAGCCTCTTCATTCGCACCAACAGATCCGGCTTGGACTTGGAGGGTACGGCTGGAACCGTCAAGCTCAAGCTTACGCTGCGTCCCGGCCAGCATCAGTTTCAGCTCGCCACGAACGGCGATCTCCGCGTCTACAGCCTGGAAATCAAAGGCATTGACTGGAGCTCGTGTCGACACCATAACTTCAGACGCGTCGGTTCTGTACTCGAGGGATGTGATGTCAGAGTATGTTGCCGTGCCTCCATCGATGACAGAAACGGTCGAGGCTGCTCCATTAGGGGCATAACCGTGAATATCCTTCGTGTAGGAAATAGCCGTGTTTGGAAATGCAGAGCAGAACAAAGTGGCATGATGTGATCAGAACGACAGCTGAACATAGAATCACCTCATGAAAAGAAGACTATTGAATAAGTACTCACCATAGTTTCAACCTCGTCGATCTGTACATCATTCGGAGTCAAGGACTTGATACATACATGAAGCACTTCGTTCGGCACGAGTACGAGCTGCTCCTCCGTAGTTGACGGCACTTCGATAGTTTCACATTTGTACGCCTCGATGAAATCACTTAAAGTGATGTTCTTTGTTTCAGCCTCGATGGTAGCCGCTCCCAGTGTGACATTCATAGAATAATCGACCTCAAGATCAAAGTCAATCGAGAGGTCGCGCTTATCTTCGGTGATAACCATGACACCCCCACCATGGGTTCTGGTGGGGGTGTCATGGTTATCACCGAA
>JALLOV010000404.1:0-10656 GCA_036939655.1 Thalassiosira allenii | reverse complement strand
CCATCTGGCGCCTCCTTCGTGCCAGCCCTGACCTTGTCGTGAACTGGTGAATGATTATTGTGAGTTGGAAGAGAATGACGTGAAGTAGATTTTTAGGACAGCAAAGATATTTTGTTGCTTTGCACCCCAGCATCTCAGCTACTCTAGTCTTCCGAGTAGCTTATTGGCAAAGATAACATGTTTAGAATTAATGTGATTTCCACTGATGCATCATAACCTTTTTGGCTTAAAGATTCTCAACAGCGTCGCATTGATCAAGCCCAACGTCGTGTACGTCCCCCCGATGATCGCCAGCAAGTTCGTCATGTACTCGTACCACGGCCGTCCCTCCTTCGTCAGGCTGACGCTCATGGGGCTCATGTCCCACAGAAACTTTATCTCCGGTATCGTCTGCACGTCATAATAAACGAGCTGGCTCTCCTCCAGTATTTGGTACACCACCGTACTCTGCGAGAAGAGGTAGTCCACGTGGGTGCTGATTATCTTCAGGTGGTGATGGAACGCCTGGTGGAACTTGTACGTCGGGAAGTACCTATCTCTCAACGGGTCGGTGTGCCTGTAATACTCCGGAATGTCGTCGCTGAAGAACGGCAGGAACGACAGCTGGTGTCCCTGCGGACCGCGGGGCATGCCGAACGACAGGTGGTTGATCCGGTGCGTCAGGTTCGTCATGGCCGAGTTTATCGCGTGGTTCGTGCTCTTCGCCTCCATGTGCAGGTTCCCCGGCACGCGGTTGACCATGAGGTGTCCCGACACCTGGCACCCCGGGTGGTGCTTCTCCGCGAATTCGTCGTCATCTTCTTCGTCATCATCCTCGGCGCTCTTGATTCGCTTCGCGGCGTACTTAATGAGTTCGTCCACGGTCCGATCGCCGCGGTAGTCCGGCATGACGGCCTCGCCCTCGACGTACCACCGCAGGGTGGGGAAGGCCATGACGCGCTCGTCCTTGCACATCTGCTGGTGCGCGACGCAGTCAACCTTGCCGACGCCGAGCTTGAGCTTCCGCCTCTTCGCCTCCGCCGCGAACTTCTCCCACGTCGGCGCGAGCCGTTGGCACCATATGCACCTTCATTGCATTGTTTCGCATTGCAGTTGGGATGGATTTTAGGATGGGCACGGTATCCGATAATGAATCACAGTCCGAAGGGGCCCAAAGCCACGAATCGCCAAGCCAGACAGAGAAGGTGAGCTTTCCAGAACCATATATCACAACATCTCACACGGCACTCCAACATACGGAAAAAGAAATCGACTCACCAGGGCGCGTAAAAGTCGACGAAGGCCACGTCGTTCTCCTCGTGAAACTCCTCCAAATTCTCCGGCGACAGGTCCGTCGAGTGCAGCTCGCCGTCGTTCGCCTCCTTTATATCCTCAAGCGTCTCCTTGTGCTCCTCGTGGACCACGGCCCTCTCGTCCCTGTTCCTGCCGTGAAATTTCTTCCGTTCGCCCGCGTCGTCGAGGTTCCACTTGGTTATGTCCTTGGTCACGTTCTGGAGGTTTGTGCCCAGGGTATCCCACACGTCTTGGTTGTTGTTTTTTGTTCACATATTGCGCACAAATGACCCAGCGGACATGCCAGAGTGGGTAGGACGAATTATCAGGGTTGCGTGAGTCCAACATCACAGAATATAATTGCTCAGAAATCTTGGCATCGATCCTCTCGGATAAGATCCACCGGTATCCATACATCCAACAGCACTAAAATAATATCACTCACCGACCGAGACGAAGTCGCACTGAACGTCGTAAAGCGTGATATTGAAGTTCAGCCTCAGTAAGTTCTCCACGTTGGGATCGACCGCAATGTCGGAATGGATCTTAGTATGCGCAAACGCCCACGTCTCGCAAATGAAGAGCACTACCATCGTGAGTATCGAGAGGAGGGACATTATCACGCCTACTTTGGTCGACTGTCATCCATTTGGAATCGTAAGTATCAGCTGGGTCGATCATGCACAAGAATCTGAACAACACCTCAGATGCACGAAGGTGCATAAGAACTCTCACCTCAGTCATCTCCTTGGGAACGCGGCGGTAGAAGTCGGCCGAGCCGACGGCGCGCCGCCTGCCGCCGCCGTTCGCGGAGTACCCGCTGCCCCCGTTGATGTCCATCGTTTATCTGATCGCTTCGGTTAGTTATCTCTCGTAGAGGCCGCCGCCGAGGGACGCCATACGCCATCCATCTGCACTGGTAGGTATGAATAGTATGAGGGCTGTTTGACAGAAAAGGGTTCTCTTGCTAAGCGCTGTCCAAGTGATTTTCAAAGTGGGGGGTGAAAAGTCGAAACTCGAAAAGGCGAGCTAATTTGAAAATTCCCGGGGCTAGTTAGATCTATTTCGGCCCGAATTAGCTACGACTTTGGTTTGGCTGTGGAAAATCGATTTGGACTTTCCACAGGCTAAAATAGATCACGAATTTGCATCTACTTAACGAAAAATCTGTACGTCTATCTAATTTCGATCAATCGAAGAGCAAAGACGGCGCGCGCCGCCGAGACCTCTTCGATCACATCAATCTTCTGCCCTCTCGTAGGAGGTCAATTGCCGACGGAAACGGATCAATAGGGGAGGGATCTGCCGACCATGAAGCCGTCCGGTGAGGCCGGCGGCTCGCCCAGGGCGAGGAAGAAGAAGAAGAAGCGGAAGAAGCAGGGCAGCGGCGGCGATGGTGACGGCCAACTGAGGAGCAATGCCGCGGGCAATAATGCTGCCACCGCTTACGGCGCCGCCGCCCCGCCGGCGTTCGCCTTTCCTCCATTTATGCAGCAGCAGCCGCCAAATGGCATGATGCAGCAATATCTTCCGTTCCAGAATCCATTCGCTACAATGCAGCAGCAGTTTCACCAGCAGCAAACCCAGCAACAGCAGGCTATGACGGCCTCGCAGGCTTCGGCTCCGACCGCCGAGGCCGCCGTCGCGCTGGCGTCCATGGCCAGCACTTCTATGCCGCCTCTCTCCTCGGGTTCAACTGCCGCTGGTGGCAGTTCTGGCAGTTCAAGTCCAAGTGGTACGACGGGGCAAGCCGCTGGGCAGCAACAGGCGGTTGTACGGCAGGGGGGTCTCGGCCCGCATGCCTGCGTGTGGTCGGAGCTTGGGTTTTGTACCATGTCGTTGGTCGAGAGCACGCTGGAGAAGTGCCAGTACAGCGGAGGGTGCGACAAGTTGGTCCATCACCCTTGCATCACCGACTGGGAGGGCTCCGAGCATGGGAAGGAGGGACCTGGTAATTCCAAGTTCTGTCCAGAGCATCACCCTGGCTACCAGGAGCTACTGCGGCAACAGCAAGCAGCGCGAGAAGCTGAGCAGGAGGAGAACCTGCTCAGGGGCGGGGACGAGGAGGACAGGATGGACGAGGACGACGACGAGGAATACGAGGAGGACGACGATCTCAAGCACGAGGTGCTGGCACTCCGCGGGACCGGCAAGAGCGTCCAGCAGTTCTACGAGGAGAGCTTGGAGGGACAAACCAAAAAGTACGACTTGGCCATCCTCTCGGCGATGGCTACCGGGGCGCTGTCGAACGAGGAGATCCAGGCCGAGCGCATGGAGGAGTACGTCAAGAAGGGATGGTTGAAGAAGAACGACGTCAAGGTCAAGGTGGCCATGCTGAAAAGCGAGATCACCCGTCGGCACGAGGTGAGGTGCGAGCTCGACGACGAGTATTCTGATGAAAGAGGCAAGAAGAGGCCAGTCTTGTCTGGAAATATGGATGGCCTGAGGAAGAGGCTCGCAGACGTCAGCGAGGACGACTCGGTGACGTACCCCCTCTTCTACGAATCCGAGAAGAGGTGGATCAAGAACGAGATCAAGCTGGTGCTGAGGGCGGTCAGGACGGCCAACCGGGCGGTTGAAGAGGAGAAGATGCGCAATGGAGAGCACTTGCGGAACGAAACGCAGATGAAAATGAGGCTCCTTCACGGTAAGTCATTGCTCTTTTTCGAGTTGCAAGTGATAATATGATCCTTCATGAAAAATTATGTCCCACTCACATGTATTATCTTTCTAATGTATTACAGCAATTCTCAAAGACGCGCGCCGTAAGAAGCTGCTCACGGTATTCGATGCTAAGAGCCGAAAGGAGATCGATGACCGCAACTCCGCCGACAAGGAAGAGTCACTCTGGCAGGAGGTCGCCGACGACTGGAACCAAAGGAACTGGGCTCCGATTTCCATCAAGTTTCCGAATCTTCACCGCAAGTTTGCTGTCAATATCGATCTATCTCTGCCAAGCAACGCGATCGAGATGACAGCAGAATATGCCGAGAAGACCGGCAAAGATCTCTTTTCCAAGTTCAAGAAGGGTTTCGTAGGCTGGCAGGGAAGTGGCAACGGTACCGCCGGGAAGGCCAAGGCTGGAGAGAAAATCCGCCTACTGATCACCGGCACCGACTACAAGCCAACAGACCTTCCTGAAGATGATGCCACCATTTTGTACGCGGACGACGACCGCTTCAAATTCTGCGACGACAACCTCGCCGTGGCCTATACTTGGGGCTACCTCGAGCTCATCAACCTGACATCATTTGTCGTCCAAAATATCGAGGGGATCGGCTTGGTTTCTGGCGAGGCTGTTCCTTCGGCGCGTCCGGGGCGACGCAGGAAGAAGTCCGGTCGCCAGCAGATCGGAGAGGATTTTCACGAGGCTCTGAATAACCTGCCTGCCATGATGGAGCAGGTATTTTCCTCCATGATGCAATCCGAACAGGAGCAGAGACAGCTGGCCAACTGCGAGGACCAATACCGCAAGTCGTACGCTCTCAAGATCAACATGTGAGTAAAGTGGTTGTTTATGTTCAATTTTCATATATTCATATCATGTGCATCTCATAACTTGAACATTTGATTCATGTATAAGTGAGAATGATTGGCACGATGCCGTCTTGGAGTTCAAGAAGTACGAGTGCAGCGCAGATCCGGACGCAGGACTGCTCGAGATGTACAGACAAGTTGCAAATCGCAAGAAAGCTTCGCTAGTAAGGGCTGAGGCTGAGATGGAGGAGTGGGATGTCAGGAGGAAGGCATTACGGAGCAAACTCGGCATCTCCTCTACCAGCAATCGTGACGAAGCCGACGACGGCGAGGAGGAGGAGGAGAAGAAGGAGGAGGAGGAGACCAAGGCGGCGGATACAGCTGGAGACGAGGAGACGGACGAGAACGGTAGCGAGGACGAGCAGTCGTACGTCGTCCCGAAAAAGAAGGGAAAGGGCAAGCCTGCGCCTGATTCGGAGGATGAAGAAGTCGATCCTGACGAGGATAGCGAGGCCGAGGCGCCGTCGTACGACTACGGGTCTGCTCCGAGCAACAAGTCGATCGGCAAAATGGCTGATGATGTCGAGGAGCTGGGCGACAGCAGCAGCAGCGACGAGAGCAGCATCGACGAATGGCTGTTGAGCTCATAAACACGCGTCCAAGTCTTACGTGTTTACTGGTGGATTCCTATGTTGGCTGCAAAATTGCCACAAAATCAACTCATCATCTCACAAATGAAATCTTTTCTTTTGCTATGGTATCCGATTTGCTTGATGTTTTGCATAGAAAAAGTTATTTAGATGAATTGCTTGCATAATAAGTTATCGTTTTGCAAACATATTCATGCACATGCAGGTAAAGCTACTATTGTACTTCATCGCACATTTATGTATTGTACCAGAGATGAGATGATGATTAGCCTACTGAATTTGCAGTAGATACACTCAAGATATTATGATGGGAGCTTTTCAAATACTTTACATAATACTTTACATAATATTATACATTTCTTTTTACAGTTCATAAAACATATCTGCGCTCCAGTCAACCGAAAGATACCTTGCAAAACTTGGTGAATCGGCGAAGAGTAGATGGCTCAAGTGTATTTTGGGCGCCTCAATTTCTGAGCTCGCACGCTGGCAATCATGTCATCCATGGGAGTATTCTCCAAATTCCTATCGTATCGATGGCGCTCGGCATCGGCAAAGTGATGGCCGTGGCCCAAGAGAGAGACCGGCCGTCCTTCCTCGTCGAAATGGACGACGCGGGAATCGCGGCCTCCCATCTTCCTCGCGATGTGGGCATTTCGCTGGAGGTTTTCGTAGTTCCTGCTCCGTACCTCAATGATGTCCAACTCATTCTCGTCGATGCAGAAGTTGTGAAGGCGAATGAGAGACTCGACCAGAGGCGCCACCTTTGGAAGAGGAATGCAGAGAGGAGCACGCAAAATCGCCCAGCGATGCACCAGATTGCCAAAGCATCGCTCGATGGTGATTCTGAGCTGCGAATGGTAGAAGTTGTAGGCGTCCTTGTAGCCGCCGTGGACGCCCTTCAACGGAATCGCCATGAACGCCTTCTTCACGTAGGCGTTGTCGCCGATGATGGTGAATCCCTTCAAGATCTTCTTGGTGACGGCGTTCTCCTCCAATGCCATGCAGAGCGACGAAGTGACCCAGGCCATGTAATCGCTGGTAGCACCAGGCCACTTCATCTCGGCCCAGATAATTCGCAGGGTGTGGTCGCAAATCGCTTGGAGGTTGAGGCCGAACTTGTCCTTGCGACTGCAGCGGAAGCTGACCTGGCCGCACTTGAGCTCCTTGCAGATGTGCAAGTCGGGCATGATCGTGCAAATGATGATGCCGTCGATTGCACCGACCACTTTGTCGAAGCCGGCGCCGCTCATCCTACGGAAGCCTGCGGCGATCTCCTCCTGCCGCGTGTGGTCGGGGAAGCTGTACGCCAGCCCCTCCGTCGTATTGATCGCGTCGATGACGCCCCACACGCTGTAGTAGACGGAGGCCAAGCTGACGTCGTGGATCTGCATGATATCGTACGGGTCGGCCCCGGCGAAGAACCGAAGGGCGATGCTCAGCCTCGTCTTCGTATCGATGAGGTACGAGCTCTTGCCCACCTTGCGCTTCCCGCCCCGCTTGGGGAAGAAGATTTCGGTGAGGCGCGGCTCGAGCATTGCGTGCAGCTTGTGAAACGAAGCGTTCGTCATCCGGTAGATCCGCCGGAACAGATAGGCGGAGAGCTTCGCCTCGACCTTCTCCTCGAAGGGCCGCCGGTCGCGCTTGATCTCCTTGCCCTTGTTCCCGCAGTCGGACATCCACGGAATGTAGAAGAGCAACATCGTGTAAACCATGACGAAAAACAGCTGAAAGAAGGGCAGGCGGGACGGAACCCCGCCGCCCTCCTCCATCCGCTCGAAGACGCCATCGTCATTGATGAGATCTTCGTAGAGCTGGCGGCTACGCCTCTTGCTTCGCTTGCCCATTCTGGATTTCCGCCGCTGCGATCGGTGGCGAGGGTACTCGATGCCGACAATGCGCTCGAGGAGGAGGCGAGGACGGCGCGATGGCAACGGCCACAATGACGGCGTGATGGAAGAGGAAGGAGCGTGTTGACCGAAGCGGCGGCCGGCGGTGGGCGCTCTAGAATTACGTGAAATCGCGTAACGACTTTTTTACTTTTTACTTTTGCGAACACTTGGAACGCCACGCGGAAGTGAAAAGTCGAAACCCCAAAATCGGCCATGTTGAAGTTGCGAATTTTGACTTTCGACTTTTCACCTCCCACTTTGAAAATCACTTGGACACCGCCTAACATGTTTGTGGTTCTGAGGCTGAGGCTGGCTGAGCGAGGGAGGTTGTTCCGTGAGGGCGATGTTGGAGGGAGGAAAAATGGCGGGAAGGATACAGGAATACCAATTCCTACGCTGGCTACCTCTTTGGACTTCTTAAAATCTCTCACGCTCGCTGCTCGCGCTCAAGAAGTCTCAAAATCCACGAACGCCAAGAGAACTCCTGCATGCTCCCCCCCTGCTCCGCCCCTATCATCAACTGACAACGCCATCATGGATACGGACAACCAATACGAGACCCCGCAAGGCGCGGCACCCGCTCCCCCGGGAGCTAGCGAAGCGCAGATGCCCCCTCCTGCCCCCGAGGAGCCGGCTGGGATGGACGCGCCGACTGTGCCGGCGTGTGGCTCTGGCGATACGGTTGACACTCAAGCTCCGGCGGCCGGGTTCCCCCATCTTGGTATTGCTGGCAGTGAGTCCAGACTACCTTATATCCATGAATTGCATTATGATTTTTTGGATCAATTTGGCTCATTGGTCCCAATTCGACATCTCGACATTGTTTTTACCTTCTGACACTGACTGACAGGCAGCGGGCCATGGTAAGTTCTCATGGTGTGGCAATAATATTAGAATATGAATGGTAATATAATTGTACGTGGTGCCGTATTTCATATTAACTGCAATAACATAACATCAACTCTACTTGCAGGTCATTCGAAGAACATCGTCTATTTGAGCAAGCATGCATTATGCATGGATGGGGAAATTGGAAGAAGATTCAAGAGGCTATCCCAGGGAGGTCGAAAGGTGAGACGACTCATGTGATTGATTGCCTGATTGATGTTTGATTTTTTGACCAAGTTCAAGTGAAAGTAGAGACATTATATTATGAACATAATATAATTATGGCTACAATTGTAGTAATATTTCTCACTGGTTACTTTCATCTCTTGCGACAGATCAGTGCAAGAGCCACGGTCAAAAGTACCTCAAGAACCATCCTGGGGAGAAGGAGAGACTGATCATGGAGCACAACAGAATCATGCACCTCCAAGATAATCAGCACAAACCGAAGGCGAAGAAGTCCAAGAAGAAAGTTGTACCCAAGAAAGCTCCGGCAGCAGCAAAGAAGGCCCCACCAGCGAAGGTGGAACAGCCACCCAAGAAGAAGACAGAGAAGGTTGTGAACAACTGGAAAGGACCCACAACATACAAAAAGGAGAGCCCTGTACTGGGGGAAGCTGGGAAAGCGAAGAAGAAGGGCATCCTCAGCAACAAGCCCAAGTTCGCATATGACTCAATCGATGTAATTTGCCAAGATATTCACCAGAGGAAGCTGACTGCTGGGTGCACTAGATTCCCTCTTTGCCTATGCGAAAAGAAGCCATGTGCCAGGAAGGATCTCGATTACAATGTACACGTTCGAGAGCAGAAAGAAGCTTCGAAACCCACCGTGGCTCCTGCCGCTGCTGCTTCTGCTGCCGCCGTGAAGACGAGTGAGGGCGAGGTAGCAAGTGCTAATGCAGAGACACATCGCACTGAAGCAAACAAGCCCACGAAACCTCCGCCTTCATCTGCAGTCGCGAAGACCGGGGGTACATCAAAGAAGCAGAATGTTCTTGGCGCTGCAGAAACTAACCAAACTGCTGCAGAACTGAATGCGGCAGAACAACAGTTGCTTTCTATGGCATCTTCCATGGAAAGTGGGGGTGCAACAGAGACTCTTTTGGCGCAACAAGTTGCAGCTGCGCGGTCTATTCTTGGGCAGCAGGGCGCACAGGCGAACAATAATTTTGGGCTGCAGGGTTTTGCGCAGCCTAATTATGCGATGCGGGCCGCCGCACTGGCTAACTTTGGATTTTATGGAGCTGCACCTACACAACAGCCGCCTAGCTTGGTGCAACAAGTTCTAGCTGCACAGCAGCAGGCTTTGGCCCGGGCCTACTTCGGGCAACAGGATGCTCCACAGATCAACTTTGGGCAGCAGCAAGCTCCACAGGCAAACAACTTTCTGCAGCAGTTCTGGGCCTCACAGGATAATGGTAATGGATTCGCAGGAAGATGGGAGGGTGTTTGATGTTGGGAGGTTGTTTGATATTTGAGGAAACCGCAATCAGCTCGTGACAACCGAGCTGCCCGTGCCAAGCTAGGAGCGCTGAGAGAGAGGGTCTCAGTCCAACCTTGGGGCCATGTTCATGTAGTCTGTTTTAGTGTCTCTACTCGATTGTGCAAGCATTGTCTAGGAGGCTACAGGTCTGGGCGGGGCAACATGAACATCTGAACTCTAGGCAATGTAGTCAAGAACCCGGCATCATGGCCCTCTACATAAGTATTCAATCAAAATGGAGCAGTTACCAAGATTGGGCGGGCTTTGATCAGTCACCTCTTCTCATCCTGCAGTCACTTTCAATCTACACGTCGCAAGACCTGATTGACTCGGGCTTTAACACGACTTGCGACTTCTGGAGCATGTGCGACTTGAGCAACACTCTGCCTCACTTCCTCCAGGAGATGACTTCCTTGAACAGCTTCCTCGGAGATCATCATCACGACATCGATCGCAACCATGAGCACAGTGGAAGAGGAAGAATCAAGGGTTCTTGGCGGTAAGAAAGTCGTGGAGACGCTCACAGTGCTATCGACTCGTTCGATAGAAAAGACATTGATCGAGGAGCGGAAACGAATCCCTGCGGAAGCAGAAGCAGCTTTCTCCAATAGGAGGGCCAAATTGTTGCGTATGCTTGAAGAGCTCGACGAGGAGAAGAACGAGTACATTGAGAAGAGGGAAGCTGAGGTTGCAGCCAAGCGTGATCAAGTTCTTGTGTACATGAAGGCCAGTGGAGGCCCAGGCGCGTATTGCACGGAGTGCGACTCCTTTTACGAAACCTTCGATAGTAATTGCTGCAGTGTGAAAGAATGTCAAAAGCATGTGAGTTGTACGCATTGCTATGGAGGAGAATTTGTAAATGATGACTCGAGTGGGTTCAGTCGATGGAGGCATCGCGCACTGGGACAAGGAATAGATAACACAGATACTTGCAGGCCCTGCGAGAGAGAAGGCAGTACCATGGCAAGGTTAATTGCTGGGTGGAGCAGATTCC
>JALLOV010000403.1:0-10660 GCA_036939655.1 Thalassiosira allenii | reverse complement strand
ACGGAGGACCTAACTAGGTAGTCCGGTAACTAACTAGCCACAGGAGTTCCCCCCCCCCTGGTCCACCTGGAGAGGGAGGTCGGCGGCATCGGCGTGGTCCGCGTTCCGCGTTCAAGAGCTCCGCCCCCAAGCCGTCGCCGTTGCCATCGGCGTGTTGCAGACGGTCGTCCTCGTCGGCTCGTGCTCTCTACGAGGCTTTGCAGGTGACGACAGGTGAAGGTCAAGCGCTTGAGCTTGAGACGCAGCGTCGTTGATCGGTGGACAGAAGGCGTCATCATCATCATGTCAGATGGACGGGGCAAGCGGGGAACAAATTATGTAAAAGCGCCCGCGGAAGACGAGACAGAGAGGCAGCGTCAAAACGTGGAGGGGCGGGGCAAGCGCGGGACCAACTATGTAAAGGCCTCTCCGTCAACAGAGCAAGATGCGACGGAGAGGCGGGGTCGACAGGGGACTGTCGTCGACGCCGAAGTCACGGCTGGCATGGCGAAAGCCGTTGCACCTTCTGTTGGTTTCGTCGATGACGACGGTAACCCAATTTCGACCGCGGATAGGGTCCCGACCAGCGTCAAGTTTCGGAGGGACAGCATCATTCGTCAGATATGTATAAAAGAAGATGCGACCGAACCATCCTCCCCGTCGAAAGAGCCCGAGAAGGGAGCGTTGAAGAGGTTCAATCGACACAGTATCCGAGTTGGTACGGGCCAACTTTTGTGCTCTTCCGACTCAAACATCGGCAAGTACGCACCGTCTGAGGACCTGAAGGAGGAGTTCCTTTGTAATTATGGGTTCACAGAAGGTCAGTGATTGCAGAATTGATTCTGAAGTATATGATTCAATCGCATCTCACCTGAGCACCTGTCTTAGTCATGAAGCGAAAAATACTGTCTCAGTGCTCCCAAATATACCATTTGACGGTCTTAATGGACAACGGTACGTCAATGAAGGCGCGAAGAGGCAAGTGCATTGAGGGCAAAAAGAAAGAGGCTGAATGGCTGAAATTGCCTCCTGAGGAACGCCTAGCATACAATGAGGAGGGGTATGATCTCAGTTTGGAACCATGTACGGCTGTCGATGAAGCGCAAGATGTTGCGTTCTTCCTCCTTCAATTAGCGGCGAACATGGCATTGCCGGCGACATTTCAGGTGAGGTCGTCATGATTCTCCACTTTATCTTTGCTTTGCTTGTAGAAATCCACACACTGAGTGATGACTTGGCCCTTTACATAGCTACTTGATAGCACAAGAAAGATTGGTGGCATTGGAAAAGGATTCCGCAGAGTGGGTACCCCCATACGTGACGGTAAGATGATCAAAGCTGAGGACTACATCCCTCACGAAGAGCAAGTGGAATCGGCTTTGGAAATGATCGAGATGTTTCCCGATCTTCTCGTTTCATCTACTGGCAACGCTATGAAATTGATTGAAGGTGTCAAGAAGCATTATGAAGATGAGCTTCTTGAGATTGAGAAGGAAGACGGAAAGGCCATCACAGTTCTTATCATTACATCTGCCTACCCTTGGGGTAGAAGAGGGGGTGATTCCGACATTCCCCAGTTCAAGAGAGACTTCATTGACTTGGTGAATGGCTTCAATGATCTCCCAGTTACGTTCATATTCATCATTGAATCACAGCAGACTGTCAACTTCTACGACGAACTTGTGTCCGACAGCAGCATTAAAGCTGACCTCAGGGTTGCGAAAGGATTGGGTCTCATGCTTGACGGGATATCCAAACATAACCCCTGGCTGAACTATTGCCTCCCCATGCACTTAATCCAAGTCCTTGGTATTGGCGGCAGTGTTCTATCCCAGGCATCGGCCACCCGGGCTCTCACTGCAGCCGAAGTGAGAGAGCTATGCAGCATGTTGATAGGTGATGTTCCGGATCCAACTGTGGATAAGGAGAAGTTTTATGCCGCTTTGGAAACCTTAATGTCTGACGATGCAAACAAAAGATGGAACCCTAATACTGGTGAGTATGGACCGATAATTGATTTGGTCAAACTGAAGAAGCACTTGAACAAGATACCTCTTGGTTTGCTGGCTGCCATACTGGTTTGTATTCTTGCCATCGTTGTCGGGCACTTGAGTGGGCATATAAGCTTGAGTGACTAGGGTTGTCTTTGGGATGGGGTCCAGTACGAGTCTATTGTTTCCACTTGTTGGTGTCCTCCCTGTCAAGCAAACATACATTTGGGTATCATTCAACACAGTTAAGCTACTAGGAGTTAATTGTAATATCATTTTCAACATGTTGTGAGCAGTCCTCTTCATCACAACGTGGAGGAAGGAGCGGAGGCAGTTGAAGTGCTGCCTGCACCGCTCCGCACCACTTTCTTTTGACATTCAGCCTTGATTAGGGTTGACGATATTGTTTGGGTTGACGTTGTTTATCAAGTAGTCACGTTCCGTTGCTGTCCGGATTGGCCGATCTGTTCCTTGCGGTGGTCTGTCGCATTCGAGTGCAAGCCTCCAACCAGTGTCCGAGTACGCCATTTCCAGCATGGCTTGGAGGCACGCTATGCCGCCCTGAAAAATCGTTACCAAGTGTGGATCGTCCAGGCGGTACGTCGCTGGGTCGGACGATTGGAAAGCGTTCTGAATTAGTACTATCCCGACGCGGGTGATTGTCGACCAATCACCGGCAATGAACGTGGATATTGCAGCCCGGCACTCGTCCGCGATGACATCAGCCTGCACACCCGCCGGCTGACTTTGCAGCGGCTGGCCGCCGACAGCGGCAGCCAGACTCCCCAGCATTCCGCTGGTGGGCAACGTTGCGATGTAGTCGTCCATCATTCGCCGCAGCTGAGCCTCGCGTGCCCCGATCGCGGCCGATATCCCCGGGCCCTCGTTGGCGTGCCAGGCCATTGCGCCGAATCGGATGGCCGGAGAGACCTCCACGATGCTCGCGAACCTACGGAGCAGCTCGAGCCGACTGAGGTTTGCTGCCGGAGGAGGCAGGTTCTTGAATATGTAATTAATGCCGTGCCCCTGGCCCGTGCAGCGGCACACCAGGAAATGATCGTCGCATATGCCGCAAAAAATGAACGTCTGTGGCGGTTCCGCAGCAAATGAAATTGCTCCAGACGCTGCTGGTGGAGGAACTGGATTACGATTGGCCATGGCGGCGGCCCTCCTCTTCGATTTCTTGCCCATAGGCTGTTCACTTGGTTGCTGCCGTATGGCTCGGGCTCGAGCTCGACCTCTCGTGCCTGACGGTGAATTCAATCGTCAATCGAATTGTTGTTGCCGAAGGCGAAATGGTGCACAAGACGAGCAACATCGTCGGATGCAAGTCACGTTTTTGTCAAAATTTCGAGGAGATTCACATTCATGCTGGAATCAATACACCTCCCAAAAGACTCGTCATACAGACAAAGGAATAGATATATGTTGTCGCCAAAGTGCTAACTTAGAACACCTTAGAAAGAAAGGGTCTCCGTTCCCGCCCAATTTCCGGAGTTGAAAAAGGACGAAAAAAGACTGAGGACCGAAGGAAATGGACGCGAGGAGAGGAGCATAGCATAACCAATGCGCTTCAGTAGGCTTCCCTTCCGACGTGAATACATCCCTTTAACACTGCAGTAACGCCGCTCGTTCGACCCCCCAACCATGCTGCGAGAACTGGTATCCCAAGCCCGGTCGGGGACCTCCCCCGAGCTCGAGGCTGTGACCGCCGAGCGCGACTTCTTCCGCGAGAAGTACGCCGAGCAGATCTCGATCATGGAGGCCATGAAAACGCAACTGAAGGACTCCCAGCGGACGATCGAGAAGTTGAGGAATCAGGTATTGGACTTGGAGGTGGAGAAGTCTCGTTTGATCGAACAGGGCGGGGCCGGCAAGGGGGAGAGCGGTAGCACCGGCACCTCTGACACGTGCATGACTTATGAGGACGAGTCGTTGAGATCCGGCGTCGACAACGCTGGTGACTGCGCGAAGGTCGAGGAGACTGAGGATGTCGAAGCGCTGGATGCGGTTGCCGCTGAACAAGGTATGGCATCTCCTAAGAATGTCCAGGAGATAGAGGGACGTGAAGATGAGGCTGTAGGCTTGCCTGATGCCAAGGGCAGAGAGGCAGAGGACGACGAGCAATCCACTCACGACGAGGATGAATCGGACGAAGAAGAGGGAGAGTCGGGCAGCGACGAGGACGACGAGGCCGAGAAGATCCGCGCCAAGGCCGAGCGGATGCTCCTCTGGGCCAACTACCAGACTTCAAAGAACTCGACACCGAACACGAGTCTGATCCGGGAGGACAATGAGGACAGGTCAGAAGCTAGCGGGCTGCGTCCCGACACCCCATCCTCAAGGGGCGGGATAGTGTACTCCCTCCCCACGAGCCTCGACAGGCGGCAGGACGGCGTCCTCGACGACGACTCCACGATCGATTCCTCGCGGGTCGGATCGATGAGGAGCGGGAGGACGTCCTCCAGCAACAACGGCAGGTTTGGAAACATGCTGAACAGCCTGAGAGACATGATAGATCCTGAGAGCGAGCCCGAGGCAGAGAGTGATGATGAGTCAACGGACAGTGAACGATCGCACTGATAGATTGAAGCACAACACATTCAAGTGTGTACAACTTTCACTTGGTGGATACTCGGAAGAGTGGCAACAGGACAGGAGACGCAGGTTTCAGCTCTGCTCGATTTGCACAGAGAGAAGGGCGAGCTATTCAGACGAAATCCGCGCGTTCCATATCTTAATAGATGATAGATAGGCCATGCCAATAGCAGTAGCTCAGTGTCTATTTCGGTGGGTTACGTAGCTCATCACCGTCACCCATATCACGTCCAAAACGTTCACTGCCAGCACCCTCAGCTTCATGGGCAGGAAGTGAAACGACGCCAGCTGAAAAGGGACGAAGAATATTACTGAAACCTTCATAGACACCTTCACGGCGGGTATCAAATCATGTCTAAGCTCGTTGACAATGGAAGCGTGTCTTCCTTCCAAGAGGCCGGTGAATACCATCAGTGCTGCGACGTACACTATTATCATGGCAAAGTTGTCAATTAGTACGTGGGCAAGTACTGCCAACAATCTTCTCCTCGACGCCGAGGCATTGTCAGTTTGGCCATCTTTAGAATCCAAGCCGTGAGTCGGAAGCACCCATTCATACAGCTCGTACACGTAATGGAGCAGTGGTCCGGTGCACACGAGTCCATCGACGAACAGCGCCATCATTCGCTGTTTGTCCAGCCTCGTTATTGCTGTCGCTGATGGCGAGCTCAATCTGGTCATGAAGTGTCCAACCTTCTGGGCAAAGACGTCCCCTATTAGTGCAAGGATCGCGGAGGTGATGAACTTTGTGCGCAGCTCGTTAGCGTCCAGCTGGTTCATGTACCACTTGGCAACTGTTGATGCTGACGATACTCTGCTACCATTCCTGCCATTCCTGGCATCTTCACCGCCTATACCTCCACATCGCAGGGCCATGCATTGATGTTGACCCTTGCCATCTCTGTCGAAGGGACAACGATGGCTGCCGTGTTGATGATGATGATGATGGGCATTATTTCTTCTGCCTGCCACTGCCAATCCTTGCCTCCTCCTCCGGCGGCAACCCAGGGCCGCGAGATCGAAACCCCTGGATTGGAAGAGGCAGGCGGCTATGAATAGCAGGCGAAGGAAGCGTCGGTTGTCCGCCATGGTGGAAGCAGGCAAAGTGGATAACCCAGCACTGCTCTGAGTGGCCAGTCCAGCACTCCTCTTGATCACCGGTACAACGGTTACCTATGATGTAGGAATTAGTACCAATTTTTTGCGATATCCAAAAATGTATGTGCTTCCGTTGATATTTTCTGCTCTTTTTTCTCTCCTTCACGTATGTAGGAATTGGTACCGATTGGCCTTCAAATTTTCGCCTTGTGAATCTGACTTGCTTCCACCTCACATCTCACATCATCATCGCTCCCACCACCACCGCCTCTCGAGAGTATCATACCTCTCGTATCTACCTGTTCCTGTTCACCGTGGCCGTGGACCTCTTCATTCACATTGCCAAGCTGTTGCCACCAAAGGAAAATCCACTGGACTTGTTAATGAATCCATTCCTGTCAACCAATGAAGCCTGCTTCAACTCCCAGCAAGGGCGGCGTCCCCCCCAGCAGCCCTCGGACGCGGCAGCAGTCATCTCCTCGGAAGCCTCCAGGTCCACGCTCCCCGGCTGATAATCACAGGTCCCCATCCGCCAGCCATCGTCCACCAAAAGTCGGTCGCCCTCAGTCCCTCGACTATCAACCTTCAGAAGTCATATCCACCCGGCTGCCTGCACCACAGGCTTGTGCGTACCCCGACGATGGTCTCGAGGCCGCCTTCCCGATCAGAGAGCACTACCGACCTCCTCCGCCTCCGTCCAGGCTTTACCCTCCGCCTCCGCTCGGGCCCACTACTCAGTATGGTGCATATCCCGACGATGCTCTCGCGGCCGCCTTCCCGATTGTAGGCCAACACCGCCCTCCTCCGCCTCCGTCCGGGCTTTACCCTCCGCCTCCGTCCAGGCTCTACCATCCGCCTCCGCTCAGGCCCACTAACCCGTATGGTGCGTACCACGACGATGGTCAGGCCGCCTTCCCGACTGGAGACCTCTACCCTCCTCCTCCTCCGTCCGGACTCTACCCTCCTCCTCCGTCCGGGCCCACTACACAGTATGCTGCGTTCCCCGACGATGGTCTCGAGGCCGCCTGCTTCCCGGTCAGGGACCACTACCGTCCTCCTCCGCCTCCGCCCGGGCTCTACCATCCGCCTCCGCCCAGGCCCAGTAATCAGTATGGTGCATATCCCGACGATCGCTTCGAGGCCGGCTTCCCGGTTGGACACTACCGTCCTCCTCCTCAGCAGTCTAGCCACCGCCCGCCTTCTCAAGTGCCGCCTCCGCATATCCCGTTCGGTCCTCCTCAACCTGTCGGGAGCAGCGCTCCTTGGGCGTCCAGCGCCAGGGCGCCACCCACATCATTCTACAGCGGCCTTGGGTGTAACCACAGCGTAACACACCCTGAGCACGGAACTGTCCAACGAAAAGGCCAGGAGGGACACCTGAATCCCACACGCAAAAAGGCGCCTTCAGTGAGCAGGACCATTCCCGGTCAGTTGAAGTCTTCCCCAGAGCTAGCGCCTCCGGCACAACACCTACCTCAAGTCCGTGTACCCCCGGTCCAACAAGGGTCAGAGACACAACATCTGTCTCTATACGATCTGATGCCAGAGGAGGGCCGTCGGGTTTCCTCATGGATTCTTGACAACAGGAACTGCAAAGTTGTACCCGGTGGGGAGGAGGTCGGGTACAAAATGGAGTTCAATCATGACGAGATGCTTGCGCTAGAAGGTTTCGACGGTGTCGTCACTAATACCTGTCCGATTCATTGCATAAAGAAGCAATCATTTCGCGAACGCTCGCATGTCAAGACGCAAGATAGGATGGGCATTAACAGATTTGATAAAGACAACATTAGTGCTCGCATTGAGATGTTGAAGTTGATCTACTGCAAAGCGGCTTTTTGTGAAGTGATGATCAATGTTGCTCGTGTGAATATCACAATCGATGGCAAGGAAGGCAAGACTCAAATAAGGGGCCTCCTCTGCTACCAAAAGGTGGACAAAAGAGACGGATGGCTCAGAAAGGTGGGAAAATATTCACAAGAGACTGATGAAAGTACTCAAAAAAACCTATATCGAAGCATAGTCTTGCTTGATATCTACACATTGGGATTCTATGGTTATGGGGCATATCTAGACATAAAAAAGGGTTTGTTTTTGATTATGAATCAATTATTATCATCATCGTCGGTGGCGATGAACCCTTCATATTTCATACAGTATGAAAACATGGTTCGTGAGAGATATTCTCTTGTGAGTATCTCTTCCAACACAAAATAATATGAGAAATTTGTCAACAGCTGAATGCCCGGCAACATCTCCCACTGGTATCCCAAGGAAGAGTCTTGCACACTGTCAATTATTCTGAGTAATGACTAGTGATTCCCGGGAAATGCAGAATGATATCTGTAAATCTCATGAGAGAGAAGCAGCATGGGAAGCAAGAGCTTTGTTACTACTGGTACATTCATGTAATGTGAAACTTCGTTCACGATTAGTTACTACAATCATGTAAGAGTTGAGACTGATATTCTGCAATGTTGAACTAATTTTATGTGTGATAAGTAACTTATCAACACACATTCACCCCAGAAAATGCAATGAATCGATTATCTCACCAAGGGCATGGCTTAAGAATGTTTTTGTAAGTGTCGAAGGGCAAGGCGTTGGGATTGTTCCGCATCCAGCAGGCCGTTCTGTGCTGGGTGTACGGTACCAGCCTGTTCACCCAGGCATCCGTGTCGCTCGACCCGTCTCCCCTAACGACGCCGTGTAACTGATAGTTGGCATTGAACAAAACAATGCAAACAGTATCTCGGACATTTGTCTTGATACGAACAGATTTGCCGCCGAACTGATGTTGGAAAACAACTAGGTCGCTGTCTGCGACGTTGCCACCCCTGTGATCTCTGCGGCAGCTTGGGATGTATACCAACGGATGCACTTCAGCGACATCCCCAGGGTCGTAATGAAGAGAGCCAATGTTATATCCCCTGCCATGTTTGGGTAGGTCAATGCCGGTGCCGACCTGCCGGACGGCGACTTGAGCCGCACCCCAGTAAACAAGCCCGGCCCGGTCCTGCATGTGTTGTGCAGGGAAGCACACATTCGGGTTGAGGCTCATGAAGTTGACGTTGCGCTGGTATGTCGGTGGGTCGTGAACCATAACAGCATGGGCGACGCGACCCATGATACCTCCCAGAACACGGTGGAATCTGTCAAAACCACGGAGGTTGGACGAGGCCAAGGCAAACGGCATCCCCCATGTCCACTGCCTCCGGTCAGCGATTGCGTCAAGAGGAGCTTCGCCTCGAACGCCGAATCCAGTCAGGAGTAGTTGCCCACCTCCAACAAAGTCGCTGGTTCGTGGACCTAAAGCATTATCTGGGAGTAGCTCGCTGAGGCAGGAGTCAAGTTCACCGACATGCCTCTCGTCATAAACCTGAGCATGCAATGCCGTAAGGGCCGGACTCTCGGACTTCTTAGAGGCGTAAAGAACCCTCACGAACGGCTTGGGCTTCCCTGGCACGTTGGGGAAATCGACAAGAATATCCTCTCCTAGCGCTGGAGTGATGAGGTCGTGCCCGATGCCGGCAATAAGTGATTCGTCAAGCTGGGGCCGAAATTTACCCTTCCCGGGAAACGTGGTCCTCGGATCGAATTCAAAGTGCCTCCATTCAAGTCCAACCTTCAGTTGCTTAGAGTGATTGCACGAGTCTGGGTGATAGAACAGTTCCTGGCAGCCGTCAAAGTCTTTAATTGTGGTGATGGGATTGGGGGCTCCGTTGGCAACGGTGCTGTACAGTCTCTGAAAGCTCATGAACGAGCTTGCACCGGGGTAGTCACGAATCCGGGCGCCGGGGCCCCTCGAACGCGCCGTCGAGTACTCCAAATAAGCAGGGTAGACTGCAAGGTTCCCCCCCGGCCCGTACGCTCTGTGGAGGTTCTTGTTCGCCATGGTGTATTGATGGTATGTCCAATCGCTGGGCTTCACCGCAGACCGACTCTTTTGCGACTTCGCAGCGTAGGCGGGCGGACCGCGGTAGGTTCGACTGGGATCCGGCATGATCGAAGCGTGGAGAGAGACTCGTCGGGTGCCGGCGGCGTTGATGCGGTGGAAAGTCGGTCGATTCCGGCCAGGGCTGACGCGGGATGGGAAACGCGGCGATGCGAGTCGTCAATTACAACGATGGCGGATGGGGCGGGGAGGACGGTCGTGCCCGCGTCGTGGTTGTCGTGCGCGTGGACGGACGTGCACGTGGACTGGAGCGGGCGGGCGGAAATTACAAGACGGAGGAGAGGGGATGGTGGCGGCGGCGGCGGCGTGGAGCAGGGACGGACTCGCCGCTCCGCCGGAGTCCGGCAACGCTGTATGCTCGAGGGAGGACGGAGCAGCGGGCGCTGGAGCTACGACGACGAGCGCGAAACGAAGCCTCCGCCCGGAGGAGGCGGGCGTCGCGGGGGGAGAGCGGGCGCGGATGGTGCGGGCTGGGCTCGAGAGGAGCCGTGAGACAGCGGCCGGCTCTAGAATTAGAGTGGCATGATGTGGCGTGTCAAAAAATAATAATGTGTGGTGGTGGTGGCGGCGGCGCTAAAGTATGTGTGGTGGTGGTGGCGGCAGCGCCCCGGCGCTAAAGTGGGTACCAATTCCAACAGATGTACAACGGCTCAACCGACGAAACGAGAGGAGTGCTGGACTGGCTGCTCAGAGCAGTGCTCCGTTTTCCTCTTTGCGGATCGAGGTCGAGGAGCGGGAGCGGACTGCTTGCTTTTTGTGGCGGCGATTGCTTGCTTTTGGGTGGGATGCGCGCTAAGAGCGGAAGTAGGTATTATTATCGGGAAAAGCTGATTTTTGACGCGTTCCTCAAAAAATGTGGCATGAGGTCCAGGCCCTTTGAGACCCCCAAAATAGAACACCCGTAGGTAAAAAAGAGGGGTTCTCAATGGGACGGACTGAGGCCTGCTTGGATCAAGCGTTTGGAGCTAGGCCTGGAAGAAACGTGAAAAGCTCAAAAAGGGGGCATTGATGCCCCCCAAAATAACTGGCGGGGCCATCC
>JALLOV010000402.1:0-10661 GCA_036939655.1 Thalassiosira allenii | reverse complement strand
AGTACCATCATGGAGGTATAAGTAGGCAAAGCTTCAGCGCTTGCTATTTTATTTTAGTCTGAAAATGAGCCACGCTTTCATTGGCGTCACAAAAGCCGCGAAATCAGCGAGACTTGCCGCCGCCCGCTTCACTTTCAGACAGCTTCACCCGTAACTACTCTAATGTGGTGAAGGGACACTTCCCTCTAATGTTTGTTTGTTGTTGTTGTCTCAACATACCATGAGCTGAGCTGAGAAGATTTGCAACTCTTTGAGCCTCAACTGAGCCTCAACCTCAAAGTTTTGTCTGCACACAGTCAGGCAAGGCAGGTAGGTACCTAGATACTTACCTCTCTCTCTAGAGCTAGGTTGGTGAGAGGGTGTCTTGCCTTGATCTTGCCCCATTTATTTTAGGTGTAAGTAAATATACGTTATTTCGGAAACTAATATGTTCTTAGCTATTTTCCTATTAGTAAATAATTTGCATACTTCTTTTGCCCTTCATTTCCCCCCAAAAATTTGCATGCAGGATGCCGGCCGCACGGCGGGCATGCACCGAGCGAGCGACCGCTCCGAGCCTGCCCCGAGGACCACCACCCGCCGCGACTGTGCCGGCTTCGTAGCGATGGATGGGTGCACGATCGGCTGAATGACGGATGAATGGAGAGGAGATGATGTCTCTAGAGCGCCGCGGCGGGCGATGGAGTAGAGCCATTGCATAACGGTAACGGGTAAATCCATCTCGGGAATCTCCCAAGAAGGAGATTATTCCATCGACTCAAGATCGAGAGACTCCTTTAGGGAATCATGCCAAGAGGACCGTCGAAGAAATGGGGCAAGAAGCCCCCCCCGGCGAAGCCCCACCCGGGCGAGATGCCCACCCAGATGGACAGCATGGGGCACGTCATGGGGACCGACGAGCAGGCCGAGAAGTGGAAGAAGGCGGGATTGTGCCCTACGTGCGGGAGGGTCAAGACCCACAACATCTTCCTGAGGGGGACGATACGGTCGCCCATACAGGTACGTCGTAGATGTTGAGTGTTGGGTGCTGGGCGTTTCCCCTTTGCGCAGTCCGTTCGTTGGGGCGATTTGGATTTGGAAGTTGAAGGTTTTTTGTTTCGCATGTCTGGTACCATTCGCATTTATCGAACTTGCGTTTGTCCAATTTGAATGAGGTTGGTGTAACGAAGGTATCTTGACCCTAATGTTATGTGATGATTTGGAAAGAGGAGATTTGGAGGCAGCCTTGTGCCGATATGAATATGCAGAGGTATCTGGACAGTGAATGCTAGAAATGTATGTGATGATTTGGAGAGCTTGTGCACTATTTCGTCGGAAGTGATGTGTCTGGAATGTTGGTGTAACAGAGAAATCTGAACAGTGAATGTGAGGAGATTTGGAGGCAGCCTTGTGCTGTATCTACAATTTCTCCGAAGTGTGTGTTGGATTTGGGGAGACTTTTACCCCTCCATGTTTTGTGGGACTTTTCAGTTGGAAATTGCAGCTGTGTTATTCGCCCAGACTTGTTCTCTTTATGAAACAATTGTTTATTGGATTCAGTCTTGTTGACTTTCAATTGAAGAAGTTGTTCCTAACGAAACATCTTTCCCCTCAAAACTCTGCAGGAGATTCCCGGCCAAGTCTACAAAGGAAAATGCCTTAAATGCAAATCCTTGTTGCAGGTCAAAAGTGAGCTGAACGAGCAGTGCGATCTGCCCGATTTTGGCAATCGAATGTCCGTAGACCAATCCTCGGCCTTCCCGGGAAGGGAGGAGGTTCCCTACGCAGAGCTGGCGAGCCAACCTGCGGAAACCCTCTCCCGCAGCAACTCCGGCAGGCAGCAGGAAGGACTCATGAGAAGCCGCAGCGGCCAGGGCAGCGGCAGCGGCTCTCGCGGCGAGTTCGCTTACGAAGATGGTGACGGCAGGCCTAGACGGGGAGAGCACCCTCAGGGGAGAGGCAACGAGATGGGCAGGCCCTATGACGGGTACGGTGAGCACGAAAGGGCACGTAGTGCGATTTATCGCGAGGGGGATATGCCTCATGGTGCTCATTACGAAGGGCGGAGGCCCTCAGGGGGACACAACGAGATGGGCAGGCCTTACAATGGCTACAACGAACGGGATAGGGCACAGCATGGTGGCTATTACGAAGGGGAGAGACACGGGAGACACATGGGGCCGGGGAGGCCTTACGATGGGC
This sequence comes from Thalassiosira allenii, assembly GCA_036939655.1. Classification (NCBI taxonomy): domain Eukaryota; phylum Bacillariophyta; class Thalassiosirophyceae; order Thalassiosirales; family Thalassiosiraceae; genus Thalassiosira; species Thalassiosira allenii. Next base: position 8,480 of record JALLOV010000402.1, on the reverse strand, counting down.
CTCCTGGGAGGCCTTACGATGGATACAACGAGCGGGATAGGGCGCTTGGTGGTAGTTATCATCGCGAGAGGGAAATGCCCCATGGTGGTTATTACGGGGGCCACGGGCCACCAAATCACGGATATGGCCGGGGAGATCACTTCAACCACTATCATCAACCGACAGATGAATTTGGAGACCACCCGCCTCCGATACGTGAATTTAAGGCGTTGCAGCGAGACGATGTGTCCGTGATAAGTATGGATCCCAGCATAATGACAACTGATTCAGGTTCCTCCAATCGCTCGGGCGACAAAAACAACGAGAGGGGAGAGAGTCTGGAAAAGATAGAAGAAGTGGAAGAACGAGGCAGCAATGATGTCACCAGTGACACTCCCTCTCATGATCATGACCATGGTTCATCAACAGGGAACCTGAGTCGTACGAGTCGTACACATACCTTGGGGGATGGGAGCGCGAACCCAAGTTCCAGAGTAGGAGCTGTATCGGTCGAAGGAGGTGGGGGGAAGTATGAGAATCTATTGGCAAGGAAGATGGCGGCAGACACGGCCTCCAGAGCTCCAAGAGTCAATCCTGTTGGTGGCAACATCAGCCCCCCAGCCCCCCAAGCTGCACCTCCTCCCGCCCCTCCCGCCGAAGCTGGTCATGTGCATTTCAGGGACGAGGGCGTCACGGTCGGGGCTCAAGCTGTGCGTAAAGGGTTCATGGAGGACAAGGTCCGAGAGAAGCAGCAGTTGCAGATGGGTCACGTCCGTTCGATGAGCGACACTCACCAAGAGTCGCCGCCCAAGGGCGAGAACGGTCATAGGCGGTGTTTAACACACGGGGATTCTCCAAGTGCGCACGATGTATCCGAAGAACAGGACGATGTTCCCAAGAGGTCCATGAGTATTGAAGATGCTGTTTCTGATGGCAGCCCTCCAGTCCCGCCTAGCAAGCCAGGTGCACAAAGCGTGAAGGACGGGGGAAAGTATGTCTCCTTATACGAAAGGAAAATCTTTGCAGAAGATGCTCTCAAAAAGCCTGGCCACAGCAAAATTACAGAAATCACTCCTAATCACAAACTGAAAGGAGGATCAATGCCAGAGTCTGACGCGCGAGACTTGATTGCAGAATGCTCATCTTGTCGTGAATTGATGGACGCCTTGAAGCGAAATTCCTCCTCAACCCAAGCGGTTATTTTGTTGGCGCTTGGAAAGCTGCGTGATTGCTTGCTAGTTGAACACGGGCAGAAGGGTCACGATCACAATGTGTCAATGGACTCATTAGAAGGCTCAGGCTCCTCCAAGATAGCTCTCCCTAATGGCGGCTGGGCGAAAATAATGATGTTGGTGATGTCCTGTCAATCGTCGAATGCCATCATCCAGAGTGAACTGCTTCATACCCTTTGGTCAATCCTGACATTGCACTCACGCTACACATCTGACTTGATTTCCGACATGGAGCAACTTGCAACCATCATGGAAGCACATCCATCCGAAGAACCCGTGCAAGAATATGGTTGCGGCATTATTGCATGCATTGCTGCCAGCCAGAAGCACGCCCTGCGTTTAATGAGCCTGTATAACGGGAAGTTCATCCACAGGTTGATGTCAGCGTTGAACTTTAAGGGTCGCCACGGAAATGACCGTGGCAATGTGCAGGGAAATGCACTGAAAGCATTATTCCGGCTGTCGTCAGCATCGCTTTCCCGCTCAGATATGGTGACTGAGCCCTTTTCCAATACCATGGGTCTCTACGTAGGAGAGGACACTCCAGATGCTCAAACTGGAGATGCTACAGTGAATGCCAACCTTGCTGTCCTTTACGCCATGCAGCGGTATCAGGCGAATGAATCTGTTCAGATAAACGGCAACAGACTCTTGTGGCACATTTTTCTTCCTGATGCCATAATGGACCCGGATTATGTTGACATTTTGGTTGGGAAGACATTGAAGCACATAGGGGCTATGGAATCTCACCAGTGCTCACAGGCATACAGTGAAACTGCTGTTTGCTTACTCTCCAAGGTTTCTTGTTTCGCTTGCGAGTCGCTCGGCCGGGAGCCTTTCCTACACGCAGTGGTGGAAACTATGAAGGCATATCCAAACTCTGGAATTGTTGCAATGCACGGATGCCGATGTTTCACTAATGTCTGCTCGAGGTCGCAAACGGCAGCGCTATCGCAGCCAGTTGTAGATGGCATTCCGGTTGTCATTTCCTGTATGGAAGCGCTCCAAGAACACATCACTGTTCAAGCAGAAGCGTGTGCAGCATTGTCCGCAATCTGCAGAAACTCTCCAGTCAACAAGGAAAAAGCACATCATTTAGGCGCTTTGGACAGACTCAGTATGGCTTATGACGCATACAGCATGACACCATATGAGGATCACTGCGTGGCAACAAAGATAAAAGCCTGCGTTGCGCTGACAACGCTTGCAGTTGACCCCATAGTCTTGTCTGACATCCGAGAGAAGGGAATCATAATGAAATTCGAACGCCTCATGGAGGAAGACCTGAAGGTTCCTGGCAAACTTCGAGATGTTATCCAAGACTTGCTTAACTTAGCATTTGATGAAGAAAATGCGGATCAAAAGCTGGTGTTCCGGGATGGAGCCAGCGAGGAGGAAACCTTTGATTGTCTTCGCGCCAATCTGAGACTGTTGGCAGAGCCAGATTTCACAATGAACAGGATTGCCTATCTGAGATCGAATGCTCTTGGCGCGATGAAAAACTTTCCTGAGTCAGCTGATGTCCATGAACATGGCTGCAAATTGCTCGCTAGTCTCTTTGATTTGGCTTCAGATGACACTGACAGCGATGTTATCTTACCAGAGTCTATCGTTGAAGAGGAGCTCGGTGTTATCACTCGTTCACTGGCGCAGCACAAGAACAAGCCGGCGAATGCAGCAGCAGCTTGCTCAGCATTGCGAAACTTTTGTGTGCTTCTCTCCCTTTCAAGCTGTGCAGACATATCAGGTTCTCCGCTCTTGGCTAGATCACTGGCTGAGCAGGTGAACGCCCTCATTATTTACCGCGAAGACGAACAGGTCCTGGTACAAGCCACTGGAGCACTCTGGGCTCTTTGTACATTGAAAGAAGGACTTGCCCTGTCTTTCGAGTCTGACAGCACCGTTGGATTGATTGTCGGAGCAATGGGCAGATTCCCGGATTCGGCTGATTTGCAGAGGAATATCGTTGGACTTTTGGGTCTGTTCTTCTCTGTGTCAGACAAGACAATGGAATTTGCAAACGATGAACTCGTCACAGCCATCATGAAATTTATCGAAGATGAAGTTCAATTAGATCATGTTGATGCAGAAGACTTTATTGACACTGCAGTCAACATCATTCTGATTCTGACACACAAGGGGTTCCAGGCAGTGACACTTCTCCTCAGAAACGAAACGCTCATCGATACAATTGTTCTTTGCATGTACAAGTTCCCTGCTTCGTTGTCCATTCAGGGCGCTGGAGTTGATATACTGACCAACATTGCACTTGACAATTACCTGCGAGCCGATGTTTGCCAGCGCGGGGGCACGAAGCGAATCATTTCTGCTCTTGATAAACTGAAAGATGACACTCTCTTGGTCAGCAAGGCGTTCGCAGCACTTGCGAATCTCATCAGTGGCGCCGATGTTGAGATTTTGCGTGACCCTGATGCACCGGCACCGGGGATCTTGGTTCGGGCCATGACAGCTCATCCGGAAGACCTAACTATTCAAATCGGTGCAGCTTACTCGCTTTGGGCATTGTCTGCAAGGAGCGATTCATTCAAAGACGAAATAGTAAACCTTGGAGGTGCAGAGGCCATTGCCGATGCCATGGCGCGATTTCTGGGCTCGAAGCAAATGCAGGCGAAAGGCTTCGTTGTCATTTGGTCTTTGGCGGTTCCAAGGCATCTGAAGATGAGGGTCGGGCGGTGCGCAATCGACCCTGTAGTTGACGGACTTAGTGCCCACATAGCGTCTGAGAAGGCCTGCGAGGAAGCTCTGGGCTGTTTGAAATGTCTCTCTACTATACCTGCAAACAAGGAGTTGCTCGAAGACGCCGGTGCCGTCGATTTGATTTATTCCTGTGAGTATCCTGAGTTACATGCCATCTGTCTGTGTTTTATGATATGATGCATTTCATTCTCACTGCACCCCTGAATCGTAGGCATGTGGCTGCACTCTGAGAACTCGACAGTTTGCAAAGCAGCGCTTGCAGCACTCTGCAACATAAGCGTGAACATCGATACCAACGAGGTATCAGAGATTACGGGAGACGACCTCGACGCTGTGGTGAATGCCATGAGATCCCACCAAAACGTCAAAGTCGTTCAAGAGAGCGCGATCATCCTCCTCAGAAACTTCACCTTCTCGAGGACGAACTGCATGGTTCTCGAGCAAAATGACTACATAGTCCCACTCGTCCGCTCGGCAATGTCTATTCATAATGATCACTTCCAGGGCCGGGCAGATGATTTGCTGCGTGTGCTTCCTGTTCCCAACCAATAGATTTGGCAGCGTTTGACTAGTTTTGTTTGTACTAATAGAAACAACATGTTCTTCTTTTCAGTGTTGCTGAACAAACCTATGCTACCTATCACATGCAAATACCAGTTCTATGCTAGAGATAACGATATCAGAGATGCGTCGACAATCGATAAAAATTGAGTCTTCTTCTCATGCTCGAGTCTTGGGACTCAAAGATCTGGGCTTCCAGATTGCTTCATTCCAGAGGTAGACAACATCAGATATTCGTGATGTTGTCTTGATGTTGTTGCATGTGGCGTGGCAACGTCAAGATCTCGCATCTTGCATTTTCATTTGGCGGGAGAAATTCCGATGTAGACGTGTACTAATTCCAGCCGTGAAAGATGGGCTCATCAGAAGATTTGCTCTCATTCGCACTCGGCCGTATCAACATTGCTCGGCCCTCGGCCCTCAAAGATCCAGCAAAGAGATGAAGTCGCCTCGTTTCCTCCTGGCCACGATCCTTCCCTCCCTGATCGTCCTCCTCTCCGTCCTGCCCGCGGTGACGGCGCAGGACGAGAAGGATGCCGTCGCCGAGTGCGAGGGGTGGGCGTCGTCGGGGGAGTGCTCGCTGAACCCGGGGTACATGCTCCAGCACTGTCCTTACGCCTGCCAGAAACAGGCCGAGGCCGACAAGGAGATGGCCGAGGCGATCGGTGAGTCGTCTTGCCCGCTCTGTTCGGCGTGAAAGTGTGCGGTGGGCAATTGTTAATTGTCTGATGCTCGTTTCCATCACGATATGACACATCTCATGCATCTTTCTACTCTCTGATTTCACAATCTCAGAGGCCAAGATCGGACACATCAACTCCTTCTTCGAGCTGGAGGCGGAGGACATCGACAAGAAAAATATGAAGTTCGACCAGTTCAAGGGGAAGGTCACAGTGATCACCAACGTTGCCAGTTACTGCGGTGAGTTCTTTGTTTTATGTTGCCGTGCTACAACTGCTTTGGTTCCGAGTTATGCAACAGGGTTGGCATGGCGATGATACCTCGCACACTCCTCTGGACTTGAATGCGAATGTTGCTGTTGATTACCTATCTCTAACGTGAAAACGAATAACTCGTTGCAAACTCCCTATTGTACCAATCAGGATACACCGAATCCCACTACGCCGGATTGGTCAAACTCTACCAACAGTTCAAGGACTCGGCCGTGGGCTTCAACATCCTGGCGTTCCCCTGCAACCAGTTCGGGAAGCAGGAGTGAGTATTCGTTTATTGTTGCCTTTTGCAGAGCAGCGAGAAGAATATGCCTGGCACATTTTGTATCACGAAAGTTCTGTACTCACAAACATGCCGTACCCTCTAGGCCCGAGGAGTGCCCCGCGATCAAGCGCTTCGCGCAGAAGAAGGGGGTCGAGTTCACCATGATGAACAAGGTCGACGTGAACGGTATCGACGCCCATCCCGTATACCATTACTTGAAGAAGGTGGCCGGGCCGGTGAGGAGTTCGTATCATCTGTTGATTGTGTCTTTCTTTCTTCGTCTACGACGCGCCTGAACTATTTTCATCGCGACGCGGCAAACGTTCTGGCGTTGGGTATCGATGCAACAATGAAATCTCATGGTCGCGAAGCCTCATATCACTTGGAACTTCGCCACGTATTACGTCGTCACGCCGGGAGGGGTGGTGCAGTCCATGTCCGGCGTGGATCCCGCCGACCTGGAACCTGCCATTCTGGAGGCGATGGGTGCGGACGAATCCTCGTCGGAAGATTCTTCAGAAGACGAGGAAGCGGATGAACGAGAACTCTAGCTCGCGGACCCCCGTTGATCATGGAGGGGATGGATTGATGGGATGGAAATTCAGCGTATAAAGTTCAGCATTGAATCTGAAGATTCACTACAATATGAATATTCAACACAGCACAGTGAAAGACAGAGCCTTATTGCTATGCAGCTGTCATTTTTATTATAAATGTCTAATGATAGCTGCAAGTACCATCGGGTTGGTTGCTACTATCACCTATTCAAGCTTGCAAACGATTGCAGTTGCCAGTCACTAGTGTTTCTGTCATTTCTTTTCTACTGATTTGTATGGACCAGGGTCAGCTTTATCTTCTACTCATCGGTGGTAGGGAAGGGAAATCACCGCACTTTCCATGTGAGCCCATACGTTCATATTCAGGTTTTGACTGAGATGTGGTCTTCTGTGTGAAGAGAAAGTTCGAAGTGCATAGGACCAAGAAGAAGCCGCGGAGGGGATGACTCTCTCGGGAGTGGAATGTGAGATGTGAATTTAATGATTGTGGTACCTCAAAACTGATGCAAGGTTCATGAACAAATAACTGTGTTATTATCCCACACACAAGTTGCTAATCATCACGTTACACTATGCCCCCGGGGATATCCTCTTGAATAGGGGCTCAAAACATCTGAAACTGGGAACAAGCAACGTAGCCTTTCAAACAAAGGCAAAGACAACTCCGGCTGCAGCAAAACCGAAAATGATGGATGCAATGTTGCGGTTGGCAGGATTGGCCAAGTACGATGTTTCGGTCTGGACGACGGACTCGTCCTCCTTTAGCAGCGAAGCCAGAAGTACGGACGCCTCCACGTCGTTGCTCTCCTCGAGCTCCGAAACTCCATCCTCGCGACAACAGATGCAGTTGAAGGCAGTCTGACGGCGCTCCTCCCTGGTTGCTGTCGAGGAGTCGAGCCGAGCGCATTCAGGGGTCTCAGGGCATACAAAGTCGGGACAATGTTCATTCAACATGTGCTGGACCATCGCTCCCGGACCTGGTCCACGACCGCCGGCCTGATGATGACCCTGACCAAAACCTTTGCCGGGCATTCCAGGTCCAGTTTCACCAAGAGCAGAGCCCGCCATGGCACCATCGAGGGATGAGGTACTTTCGCCATCAAGGGATGAACTGCTTTCGCCACCAAAAGGCCCGAACGAAGCTTGTTCTCTATCGAGCAGTTCCTTGAGGGTAGCATCAGTGCAGCATGCACATAGAAAGATCTGCTGGCGATTCGCTTGCCTCGTAGCTTTCATCGACACCCACATATCTTTCTTCTCCTCCGCAGTCATGCCGGATAACTCTTGACGTTCGGGCCTCTCGATATCGCAATCAATAGCATCAACAGCATTCTCGTCAGGGCACGTGAAGTCTAGGCATCTGTCTTCGACCATTGCTTCTACAAATGGAAGCTTGCCGCCATGACCATCATGATTCCCATGCCAATGCCCATGGCCGAAGCCCTGGAACAACTCTCCTCCTTCTCCGTCTCCAGGGATAAAATCTTCCACCGTTGCTTCGCTGCAGCATACGCAAAGAAGGATTTCCTCTCTCATGGATGCCATATTGTTCCGTGCTTCTTCCTTTTCCTCTGCGGTCATACTGGAGAAGTCCTGGCGCTCGGGCCTCTCGATATCGCAATCAACAACTGCAGGGCAGGTAAGATCCAAGCACTCGTCTTCGATCATTGCCTCTACAAATGGAAGCTTGCCTCCGCGACCCAGTCCATGGCCGCCACCATGAAGGGCGCCATCGCGATGTAGACCGCGTACCATGGAATGGGCGCTTGCTTTGCGGATTGAAAAGACGGTTGCAAGTGCAGTAGAGTAAAAGACCTTCATTGTGATGTTGTTGTTCGATTCTGTTTGGCTCTGTTGAGGAAATTATGAGATGAGCTTTTTGCTCAGTGGGGAAAATGTGAGACGAGATAAAAGCTGAACCATGTGTCGTGCATATCTAAACCCCTACAGATCATGTTCGAGAAGCTGTTCCGGGCCATCGTTCCAGAAGGTGAAGCGTCAGATCAGGTTCCAGATTCGAGGACTCGAAGACTGGAATTGTGATCCAGAAGAATGGAAAATGTCTCATTGGTACTCAATTATACGTAGGAATTAGTAATCAAGGGCTCCCAGTGACAGCAGACAATTACCTATTGCTTCGTGCTTTGAGTGTTGATCTCTCCTCTTCTGGGCTGACTTGTTTGCCTTCCAACTCTTCACCATGATAGGTAGCAGA
>JALLOV010000401.1:0-10661 GCA_036939655.1 Thalassiosira allenii | reverse complement strand
AAAGTGCCTAATCTCTGTGAGGAGGCCTTGCGAACCGCACGGCCGTGGGCTGCGGGGGTTTCCTCTTTCTATTTCAATAGTTGGACAGGCATTACTTACGCGTGCTGTTTGCCTTGGAATAGATTCAGGACATTGCAATAAAGTTACGGAGCTTTCACGGGCTTTCAGGCCTGGACCCTGAGCGTTTCTTTGTGTAACGAACGTTCTACCGCTGATACTACCAACCACTGCGCCATGTAGGGATCCCAACGCGATGATACTCATCTCATTTTTTTGCGGGCGCCCGCGATCGCCCGCTGTATCACATCTTCAAACACCCGCCGCGCCCGCAAGCGCCCGAGATAGGAGAGAGGGCGCCCTCTTAAATCGCCCGCTTTATCCAACCCGCAAAAATCAGACATCGACGCAGATCGACGCTCATCGACGACGACGATCATGATCCCAACAACAACGGCGGCGGCGATGCGGCTGTCCTCCGCCCGCGCCGCCCGCAGGGGACTCGGCCCCCGCGCCCGGGCCCTCCCGGGCCCGGCGGGTGCGGCGAGGCATCGCGGTGCCGGTCCGGCGACGGAATTCCATGGCCGCGGTGGGCGGCCATCGGCCGCGCACCCGTCTCGTGCTCAGCCTCAGCTACGTCCCCTCTCCGCCACCTCGTCCGCATCCGAGCAGACATTGGAGCAGCGGCGACATTCAATACTGACTCACGCGCTGCAGCGGGTGCACGACGAGGGGTGGACAGATGACGCCATCGCCTCGGGAACCCTCGACGCCGGCCTTCCGCCGTCTTACATCGGCCAGGCTACCTCCGCCACGTCATCGTTTGGTAGTGGAGACCTGGTCGCGTTCTTCATGGACGAGTGCAACGCCGGCCTGAGGAGACAGTTGGATGAATTGAAGGGCGGAGGGGAGAAGGGAGGGGGAAGTGCGGAGGAGGATTCATCGTTAGGAGGGGTCTCATCTAGAATCAATGAGGCTTTGCAAATGAGGCTGTCAATGGTGATTCCGTTCGTGGCCAGCACTCGATGGCACGAGGGCATGGCCATCGGAGCGTTGCCCCAAAACGCCTACAGGACCGCCCAACAGTTGGACGACATGGCCAACATTGTGCTGGAATATGCATTGGGGGGAGAAGCCGCCAGGAACGCCAACCCGATTCAGAGATCTGCTGTTGTTTCAGCGTATGCGGCCGCGGAGCTGCACCTCCTGTCGGATGGAAAGGATGGAACGGTCAGCGGCAGTTCACTATCATTAAGTGGGGAGCAGTATCACGCTACGTGGTCCTTCCTGGAGGCACGCTCCTCCGAGGTTGCTAGATTGATCGTCGACGGGGTGGATGCACCATCTTTGAGTGGAGTGCCGCTGCCCAACCCTACGCACGTGGCGGCAGCCTCTGCAGTTGCCACTTCATTGGCAGGGGCGGCATTGAGTCTGGCTGCTCCAACTGCAGCGGCCGTGGCAGGACAGGTGCTCCCGCAGGCGATGAGCTCGATGCAGTCCGTGCTCACGCCCCTGCAAACTGCCGTGGGGAGTCAGATGAACACAAATTTGAACAGCAACAACACGAGGGGAGACGGGACAAGGCCAAGCGACTACGCGGCGGAGATGGACAGCCTGCCCCCGTTCGACGCGAACGAGGAGATCTTCTCGGGGGGCGCCGCCGTCGGGAAGGCGTCGTAGAGATTCGAGGGTAAAAATAGAGGGTCGAAGAGTTGCTCCGAGGTCTATCTCATGCAGTGTGGAACACTTCAGAGTGGAGCACTTCACAATTTACTATCTTATGGCTCCAGTGTACGATTGCCACACGGATTGGGTGGATCACAGCTCCAGGGGGATTGCCTATCGTACAACCGAAATATTCCACTGGGGGCCTCCGGGTGACACTGGTCCATTATGTGGCACTTCACAAGGCAGTGGTGGGCCGGGAGGAGTGCTTGCGCGACCTATCCTTCCTCCGCCTGGACTTGGACTTCGAGGAGGAGCCGTCGTTCAGCCTGAAAAATTGGTTCTCCCGGTGCTTCGTGCTACTGCTGGCCCTGACCTCCTTCGGCTTGTCGTTGATGTCCATGGCCAGGATGGCCCGGATCCTCTCCGCGGTGTTGGGATCGCCGTTCTCGGGCGCGCTCCTCGCGGGCATGACTATATCGAGGTCGACGACGTTCTCGGTCCGCCAGCGGGGGTTGGGGTCGACCATCCGTCGGCGCCTGGCGTAGTCGGTCTCGGGCCGGTGCAGGCTCTGGGAGGTCATGGGACGCTCCCTGATCTCTCCACCTCGGTGTACGAGACTCGGGATCGTCCACTCCTCTCGGGACTCGTCCCACACGGCCCGTCCTCCGTTTTCGACGTCATCGTACAACAGCGCATACTGACGGAAATCAGGAGGGAATGCAAGTTACTGTTAGGTCAGGTCACCTACAGACACAAGAGATCAACCAGCAGCTGCCATGTTCTCACCTTTGGAGGGATGAAGTTGGATATGACGAACTCCTTGAGCTTGAGCTGCTTCGTCATGTCTCGGATCGATTCAAGCATCTCGTTCTTCTCGTCGAGGAACTCGTGCTCCAAGTCCTTGACCTCCGCCTTCGCCTGCTGGTACTTGTGCCAAATCTGCGATAGCGACAAATGGATGGAGAACGTCAGAGCCACTGCACGCACGATGACAAAACACTAAACGCAGCGGATCTCTCACCTTCTTCAACTTGCGAGTCTTCGATGTCACTTCTTCAGACAGGGAGCTGTACTTCTCTTCGAGGTGAAGCTTCTCGTCAGCCTGCTCCTCGAGACGACGCGCCAACGCCATCTCGCTCTCCTGCTTGGCTATTATTTCCTGATTTGCCCGCCGCAATTCAGCTTCCTGCTTGGCCGCATTGCTCGCGATCTCGCCTCCAACGAGCAATTCGTGCTCCATCTTCTCGAGCTGCCTCTGCAGGTCAAGTCTTTGATTCTCGGTGTCCATCCTGGCCTTCTTCTCAGCATCGAGCTTTTCCTGCAGGGCTGCGCGTTCTTCGGCGGTCTGGTCGTGGTTCAATCTCAGCTTCTCCATCTCGGCTTCGGTCTTGGCTATGAACTCCTCGCTCTCCTTGCTGGCCTTGGAGCGGCACTCTTCGAGGATGGTTTCTCGATCCGCATCGTTCATGCTCACCAAGCTGGAGGATGATGGCATTTGCGACAGGCGCTCCTTCAGGCGGGCGATCTCCTCTTGGTACTCCCGCAACATGGCATCCTTCGGATCCTCGTTGATCACAGGTCGGTTCTGCAAGGATAGAGATCTCGTCAGCAAGCACAATACAACAAAGAGAAACGGATGGATGTGCAATCGAAGCGATCACCTTAATGTTCTTGGCCCGGTTGGCATACCGCAGAGTCGACAACGACTCATCATAGTTGTAATCTGCCGGCCCGGCATTGGCGCACATGACTGTCTTGGTGTTTCCGCCCAACGAATCCTGGAGGATACGAGTGAGCTTGCTGTCCCTGTAGGGCACATGAGCTGATGGAAATATGCTTAGGAACACATCGATGGCGGCTGAAGCAGGAAGCTAAGGCAACCGAAACAAAAACTCACCCGACTTGCCGTCGACAAGCGCGGATATGACGTTACCCAACGCCGAGAGGGACAAGTTGATTTTAGTCGCCTCACGCAACCGCTCGCCGGTGGCCCCGGTCTTGGACTGCCGCTCGGATCCAGCGAGGTCGACGAGATTGAGCTTCCCCACTCGAATGTGCTCGTTCTCGCCATCGGTGGAGCAGCATTCGACGACGATGCTGAAGATGGAGTGGGAACGGGACGATCCGGCATTCATCAACGTAGCTCCGACCGATCGATTCTTCTTGCCCCGCTGCAGGACGTCATCAATTTCGGCCACCGATTTGACGACCACCCAGGCGAGGTCCTAGACGTAGACGCCAGTGTCGGCCGACTCCTTGAGGTCAAGACTTCGCTGCGGGGTCTGCGACAATAGATCTCGGATCTCCTCGTTGTAGATTTCAAAGTAGGATGCTCGCACCAGGTACTTGTCGCTGGAAGCCAGCACGATGTGGTCAAATATGTGTTCGAATGTGTTGGGAATGATGCCCCTCAAGGTGGATGGCTCGTTGACTCCCTCCATGGTGTGGGTCTTCCCCGCGCCGGTCTGACCGTAGCAAAAGACCGTGCCGTTGTAGCCCTCGAGCACGGACTGCACCACCGGCGCTGCGCAGACATCGTAAATGTGACGCTGGCTCGACTTCTCGGAGAAGACGGCGTCGAAGGTGAAGGTCTTGGGAGGCTCGCCGACTGGCGCATCGGGGGACAGATTGCGCAGCTCAATCACGCCCTTGTCCTCGTGGGCAATAGTCGCAATCTTTCGGCCATGCTGTTTCTCCTTCGAGTTGAGCGGCCGGACTCTGAAGACAACCTTGATCGATTCTGCTCTCTTTGGCATCCTGAAGTAGAGAGGGCGAAAGATGCCGGCAAGGAACCGACAAACACGAGCGTCTTCACGCTCAAGTTCACTGTGGGGGAGGAGACCAGGCTGACCTGAAAATGGAGTTTGAAAATTGAAATACGACAATTAGGGAGCTCCTCGCCGCAGAACGCCCATTGCTCGCCACCGGGTGAAGGACTTTCACTTCGGTCACCCATTGCTCGCCACCGGATGAAAGTAAATGTGGCGTTCAGGAAGAAACGCGTGGAGCATGCACGTAGCTCCTCAGGTCTGCTAGCTCGTTCTGGTGTAGATCGGCCAAAATGGACTCGGATTCATTTTGCTTTTCGCATTTGGAGGGGGATCTGCACAATGCCTCCGCCAACTCCCTCTTCGTCGAGGACGCTGGGTTTAATTCTTTGTTCCAAGAGCTCGATGTGTACTGCGAAACTTCGACCGCAGGAGAGAGCGGCAAGCCTCTCGTGGTGGTAGGCGAGTCAGGTGTCGGGAAGAGTGCTGCCCTAGCCAACTGGGCGGCTCGAAGGAGAGCCAACGCTCCGCCACCCCGAAGGCTCGACTACGCAGAGTTTGTGTTTTTTCATGCCATTGGCTGCTCCCGTCTCAGCACGCAGGTGACCCACCTCCTTCGAAGGTTAGTCAACGGCCTCATCTCGCATTTCGAGCTCAAAGAGACGATGAACCTCGCGGACGAGAAGCTGCCGTGGATCCTGCCCCGTCTGCTGGAGCGAGCCTCGAAAAAGGGGAGCGTGGTCATTGTTATCGGTGGAGGCCTGCAGCACATTTGCAGCCAGGACAAAGATTATGGCCGGAAGTGGTTACCACTTAGCCTCCCATCCAATGGTAAGTTATGCCCAGACATGCCTGTCCTACTCCAGCTGCACAAACCCAGTGCTTCTCACACCGCCGTTCTTTGTTCTTGTGTCAAAGTGAGGATGATCTTGTCTGCTACTGTGCCCAGCGGTGTCTCTGATAACGCCGAGAAGAAGAAGACCGACCATTCACGAAGGTTACAGGCCAAAGTTCAGCACACGTGGCACGAAATAGAGAGAAGGAAATGGCCAACGTTGCCCCTCGACTGTTTGCAAAGCGCACGTGTTGCCCCTTTCATGGACGAGTATTTGTCATTGTGCACACAGTGTTCAAACCAGGCCATGCTTGGCATGAGGTCACAAGTCACCGAGACAATCAGTACACATCAACTTGCGATAAATCCGTTTTTTGTGACTTTCATGCTGCGGGCAATTTGTCATGCCGTTTCTCTCGGGTACAATGTCAACCAATTGCTGGTGGCCTGGTTTCGTTGTCCGACGATTGTTGACCTGATGGAACAGGCTCTTTTGGTCTTCGAATCTGGCATGGTGAGAAAGAACTCTCTGAGCATACCCAACAAAAGTCGTCTGGGATCTTTGTTGGGTGATTCGCTGTCGCTGCTGTTCGTGGCCAGGCACGGTCTTCACGAAAGAGAGCTCTTTGAGCTGCTGGGGAGGGTCCGGCAGCAGTCCACCTGGAACAGTCAAACCCAGGGGACGTCCGTACCAGTCAAATTGAAGATCTTAAAGATGCTGCTTCAACGTAAAAACAGGCTGATCGACGTATTCAGGTAGGTCTGGTCTGCTCTTTTTTGTCTTTCCCCCTCGAAGTCTCTTCACGTTAAACATTCCTTGACCCCCCTGCCCTGCACTCAGGTCCTTTGATGCCGATGGCAATGGAACACTGAGCCACGAGGAATTCTACAAAGGAATGGAGCGATTGGACATCAACGTGAGCCACAACGAAGTGACACAGCTGATCAATGAGGTTGATACAAACGGCGATGGCGAAATCGATTATCAGGTAAGTCCTCTGTGTTTTGTTGTCTATCTTTCCTGTTTTCTTAACACTTTGCCGAAACCTCTCCTCGCTTATCTATACTGTGCCTTTCTTAGGAAACTCTCGATCATTTTGAGCAGGTAAGACCACAAGGGTTGCCAGAAAGAAGTTGATTGAAACTGTGTTTGCTTAACTATTTCTCTCATCTTCATGCAGTTGGCCAGGTCTTACTCACACGGCAAGCGCAGAGTTAGTGTCTTCGTGCGCGATGCTGCGGCAACAAACATGTTTTCCCTTACGGAAGACCTAAAGCTGAATTTGCTCAGCACTCTCAGATGCGTTGGTGTGAGCTACTTGGAGACCGAGACCGGATCCGTTCTTACTCTGCAGTTCGAAAACACGGCACTTAGGGATGTCATCTGGAAGAAATACATAGGAGACCCAGAGAAGGAGCAGCTAAGTCGCTCCTTCATTGTTGACTACTTTGCAAAGAAGGACCCTCCATCACTGCGTTATTGCGAAGAGTTACCGTGGCATTTCAAGAAGAGCGGATCGTGGATGGAGTTAAAGAAGGTGATCGTGGACCTACGAACCCTTGACATCATGTTCAACAACAGCGAGCTGAAAGCTGAGCTTTTCACCTACCTCCGGATTCTAAGTATAGGGGGAAAGATCAAGTTCGATATTGTCCGAGAAATGAATCGTTCCATTCAGATTTGGAACCAATACAATAATCCTTCCTCGTCCCATATCTCCCTGATGTCACACTTCATTGCAGAAGTGATGTCGTGGTTCGATGCAGGCATTTCAGGACTCACGCAGCTGCCTCCTTTGATGCGGCAAAAGGTGCCTGCTGAGTATCTATCAACGATCGGAATTAAGGATTTGTCTCCCAGCGCTCCAAGCGGGGCTCGAGGTCTGCAGAGGAGAGCACCCAATCAAATTCAGTCTGAGGCCCAGTATTACTTCAATCGGTGGGTTTGGATTCAAGTAAGTACTCTTGCACGCCATTTTTGTGTGCAAAGAAAGTTTAGACTTACACAATCCTTACTTGGGCCAACCCAGTTTCCTTGGCTCGCATTGAAAAATGCATCAATCACATCCGGAGGAGGCAGAGATCTTCCACCAAAAAGTAATGGGAGTGAGACAATCACTTTTGATAGCGCACCCTCCTCGGCGGACCAATCAATGGGCTTGAGAGACAAGGCAATGGTGCGCGCACGAGTGTCAGAGCCGAGCGCCACACTCTTGAAGTTGGATAGGATTGAGTCTGAGAAGCCGAAGAAGAGAAGCCCAACAGTGATCCCCTTTTCGTCTGGAACAACTTGGGAGAGTCAAAGGGACCTGAACTCGAGAAACTCGGAATATGATTCGAGCTGTGACTGCAACAAGGCAATGAAGCAATTAAATGAGCTGAAGCAACTTCGTGATCGCCTTGTCGTAGAAACTGATGTGAAGAAGAAACAATTATTGGAGCTCGAGAGCGCACAAAGAACAAAAGAGTCTGGCGATAAGAAGAATCGGCAGCACCGAGTTGATGGCGTCAAGTCTCTTCTTGAATTGCAAAGCAGATTGGAAAACTTGAATGACCTCATCGACACGGCTGCAAACGTGGATATGGTGTACCAAGATATCATCCTGGCACTGCATAACTACGACCCCGCCGAACAATCTGTTCATCTTCAGCTCGAACAACAAGTGCGATTGTCAAAGCAGCAAATTGCAGATCTTCGGAACGAGAGATCTGCCATCGCCAAGGAGATTGAGAGAATTGAAGCTAGGTCGAAGGTGGTTTCCTCGGACGCCAAAGTCACGGCACAAGAAAGGCAGAGGATCGAACCCTTCCTCGCGACATTGCGCACACGGGCGAGTGAGGAATCGCGCAGACAAAATGCCCGTGTTACATCATTCGATCCGGCCGCTTTCTCCCGCCGAGTTAGGATCGAGGGCAAGATAGCCAAGAGAAGGGAAAAGATGAGGAAGCAGTCCATGTGGCATGCCAGAGCAGGCGCAGGGATGTTGGAGCCGGGTAAATTGCAATCGGCAGCACGCCTCCATCCGATGGAAAGGTTGGCTCAGGCATCTGGCACTCGGGACCCTACAGTCATCATGGATATGCTAAATGAGAGCGAGACACAGCAGCTCCGTGAGCGCCTACGCGAAGGCGAGGCTAAAGTCAAGGGCCAACTGTCGAGGATCGAATCCCTCGGAAGTCAAATCAACGGTATCCATTTATCAGACCGCGACACCAAGATTTCCTCCACTTCATTGAACGAAAGCATTGCGAACACTGAGGCTGCCCTTTCCAACAAGCACGAAAGGCTGGGTTCGCTGTCTCAACTTGTCCTGAATATATCACTAGCTATAATGAATCCCAATGGCATGGTACAATCGATCGAAGGCGATCAATCTCTGAATGAATTCGTACACTTTTCCATGGAACCCGATGAGCACACAAAACTGGAGGGCGATACCAAGCAGCTTGTTCTTCTCGTCCAATCTTTACGTCAAGTAATTCCGTCGGAAATCAGATTATTGGCAAAGAAACAACGTAGCTCTAGCGTGAAAGCTACAATCACCAAGCATCAAAACGTGAGGATACTGAATAGGGCAGAGCAGGAGGCACGGTTTGTTGCGGCTGCGGCGAACCAACCACAGCATGATGTTGACGACGAAGATAGTGACGAAGAACAGGACACAGATGAAGATTTCGGAAAGTTGGAGATCTACGCGGACAAGGGCACGAAAACACTCGCGGCCCAGACAGAACAGCGACGGGCCAATCTTCTGAGCCACGCAAAGCAGGGCAAATACGCGGATAAAGGCATGGTTCTTTCCGCTGCCCTTTCTTCCGCGAGAGGAGAGGCAAACTAGACCAGGCAGCAGGCCAGAGCCGAAGATCAGCGCAAACTCTTCTGAGTCCAGAAAAATGCACCGATCCTGCTCCTAGCTAGGTAGCAAAGGCAGCAACATGATCGGCAGCCACCATGGACCACGGCTATCGTAAAGCTCGAGCTGACGCCTCGATACCTTTCTAGACATAGGCATGCCTTCATTATCAACACAAATTATTGCTGATAAGAGAGTTGTTTGATTGAGATATCTAGTTTGTTAACATTAGATTCTTGCAACTGGATGTACTATCTCGCTTGCAACAATCCAATGGTATGTGCTCTTTTTGCTGCCGACTTCGAGTAATGACGAGCCACTGAAGCAAATCTGTCTGCGTCATAGATGATGCCAGCTGAATCTTGTCGTTGTTGCTCATCCAAAACTGCATCGATATATTTCATTCTGCACTCCCGCGTTCTCTTAATGATATCTCGAGTGAGAAATCTTTCGATGCCGTTCAAAGTGACTGTATCCATCTTGTCAAATAACTGATCCGGTTTGGTATCCTTCATAGAAGTAAGGGCCTTGCGCGCAAGCCGCACTGCATCATCGTTGGCAACTCTCATCGCCTCATATTCTTGGCTCGACCACCAAATGGCGCTTGTGTTGGTCGTTGCTGTATCGATCGGTTCGATGATTCGCATCTCTGCTGTGTTGCAGAAGTGAACCCTCTTCACCTTCTTCTTTGGAGCAGAGCGTCGGGTAGGGAAGTCAACAATGAGGTCCGCCATTCTTATGAGTTTGGCTGTTGAATTGGCTGATGTTCACGGTATCTTGAAATAATGAGATGAATGATTGACTCGATAGCAAAAGCATGCTCTCTTTCACTCTTACTTCTCTGGCCCAAAAGGCCCAGACCCGTGTTCAGGTTTAGTGAATATCCGAGTGTGCAGTACTGCCTGATTTACTTCTGGCCCAAAAGGCCCAGACCCATGTTCAGGTTCAAATATCCGAGTGATGTGCTTTCTGATCTCTCAAAGAAGTTCATTGTCCTGTAAGTTCAAGTACCTTCATAGGCTCAATGCCGATGCGATCTGCACACTTCTCTTATCGCGATCCTCTTGAGTGATGGTCTTGGGCAATCAGATGCCATCATACCCAATCGCACTTTCTTCATCTTCTAATCAATGTCCTCGAGGAGAGAAGTGGACACATCCTTTTTCACCACATTATTCACAGGGCCCCTCGTCCCTCCGTAGTTGGGGGCCGGCCGGGCGGCGTGGAGAGGTGGAGACATTGTCATTATTTTTGCTCGCAAGAGTGGCAAGAGCAAGAAAAAATGAGGACCTCAAACCGTTACGACTGTCATAGCCAATCAACTGGGCGAACTTACCTATTTCAATGTACAAAGTACGACAGAAAGTACGACCTAGGATTGTTGCGCTTCGCACTTGAGACGATTGGAACAAAAAGGAAGGACGATGTGGGCAATGCCGCACTGCCACAAAGCAAGTAAAGGCAATGGGACAGCAATGGGACAGATTGGCAAATCCCCGAGATCTCTGGGGACTCCTCAAGGGGAAAAGAGATACAGAT